>JAMKCH010010404.1:0-56834 GCA_023653785.1 Ophioderma brevispina | reverse complement strand
TTTGACAAGAGCAAAAGTATTAAAAGCATAGTGGTAACTTGCGATGTTTCATGGCATGCTTTTAAAAGGGATAATCAGCGATAATGCGAGGAGACTAAAAATGTGAAAATGAATGCATTTTCACGCTTAGAAACCAGGGTATAAGTGTGTACAATTCCATATAACTACTCTTATATAGGGAAACACAACAATATATTGAAAAATAAGTATTTGAAAAAAATTCTCATACGGTCTTTTCCCTCAAATAGACATACAGCGATGGCGTCTCACAATCTACACTAAACGCTGAATGTGGTTTTACTACATCAGTGCAGATAACAAAGATCGCTAATGTTATGTTTGAGGTCACTGTAGCAGGTCAGGTGTCAAGAATGACGCTTAAAAAACCTAGGATATTCACGGGAAGGCTTTTTGGAAATTGAATCTCAAGTCGGAATTTTGCTAATACCACGTATAGAAATTATCGAATCATAAACAAGTTGGCCGTTTTCTTTAAGTACGCGCGGATTTCAAGCCACCACTTGCAGTCTATGTTAGCAAAAATCCATGCCGTAACAAAATACTTAATTGTATTTTTGATGATTTTTGACTTTTCATCGGATCAGCACTTCTTGTTGTCCATTTGTAAAATGTCCAATTGTTTACATACGTATTTGAACAATATTTCTCTCTTTTTATGTTTTTAGAATTTGAGGTTCTTCTTCTTCTTCTCCCTCTTCTCTGTTTCTTTTAATCTTTCTATTTTCACGCCGAAAAAAAGGTTTCCAGAGAAAAATAACAAAAAAGAAGACTAATATGCTGAAGAGATTTTTTTTTCAACTGTACAAAAGTGCATTTCGCTCTGCCCTTTTGATTTTTCGTCCAGCCAACCCTCTTTGGAGGGATCACTGTCCTCACACCTGGATAGCAGGTAAATGAGCGCCGATTGAAACAACAGGAGTTGCTTTTTGCCCTTCTGCAATGTATCGGTGAATAATGGCATACAACACCTGCTGTTGCGCATATTTCAAGATTTCCTATGTTATACAAAATTCCTTTAACTTGGACACTAAGTGAAGGTCATAATAAGAAGGGCAAAATGCAACTGTGGTTTCAATCGTTTTTTTTTGACTATTTCAACTGTGCGGCAAGCCGCTATCCATGTGTAGATGTCGGTGATTGTGGTACAAACTCTCTAAAGTCCTGACTCAGAGATTTCAAAAAATTAAAAATATTATTTTTTTTGTTTTGTGTAATACTGAAAAATAGTCAACTTGAACTAAAGATGTAACCTAAATGCACAATTCCGATTTGAGAGATGAACGGATTTTTTGTTTTGAGGCAGTAAACATTTATGTGTATATTACGTACGTCCCATGATACTGTGTAACCAAAATTCCGGATCCGGAATTTTTATAACAAAGTTGTGATCTTTCTCTTCTATATGAGGAAATTCGAATTACGCTAGCACTTTTCACACAGTGTTAGGCCAAGCATTATTACATTCAAAAACACCATTTTTTTGGGATTGAGGGCGCCCTCCTCAGGAAATTCTCTGAGTCGGATCGTGGGCCTTTTAAGTTTTGGCTAATGGATTATTATGCTATTTTTTTTTATCACAAAACGCTTCGCCTCTGTTGGTTAACCGCGTTATGATATAATACGCACACTATATGATCCTGGGAAGTTATGCAAAATTATTTGTCGAGGACAACTTCATTGAACACGCATCCTCGTTGTGGATTGATGAGTACGGTGAATGTAACACGCAGTAGATCAATAAACGTCAAAGTAAATTGATTAGTTAATAACATTTTTTTCAATAGCGCAAACTCATCGTCAGTTCGGTTTAGGATTTAGCGCACGCTGACATATTGTTCCTTGATATGTTGTCTGTGTAAGCCATTTCTTTAAAAATGTACGAACTACATTCAATTGCCAACCCGCACACCTTAACCATTTATAAAGACGGTTTATCATAGAACTATTGATTTTTATCTACAACTTTTTTTACCACCCTCTTATATTTTTACGAAAATTCATATCGAAAATGCCCTATCATGTCAAGCTTTAACATATAAATGATACCTAGGTAAAAACAAAAGACCATTTTATTGGTACATACATGTAAATGTTTAGATGAACCAACCGGGCATTATTTTGCGAGTAAAGTCCTAACATATTTGGTAAAAAGGGTACTGAATTCGTACCTAAAATGAAAAGTGATTTTGTACTTCTTGCAATTTAAGCCTTATTTGTTTAAGGGACGTATATGGTAGTTCAACCCCTTTTTTCAACGCACGCACTTTTGTTACATTACAGTATCAACAAAGTAATAATCCTTTATAAAATCCCCATAGCAATTACTCGGGACATTCCCACGCCACATTCGCTAATTTCCTTGTTTAATTTACTGTGCTGTGTATATTATGGTGTTTAGATAGATGATCGAGCATTAACTCAATTTGTAATACTTCAGACGCACTCCACCTGGCTTTCATCATTCATGTTCAATATCATACTCGTATTTGCTTAAAATATCAGAATTATTAATTGGAGTATGGAAGTACTCAAAGATAATTGTTTGCCACTGAATAGGCTGAGTTCCAATGAGGTATTCACGGGGCAATACGTATCCCCAATTTGCGTATTACTAGTTTATAGCTTTTTTCCTCTGACAAGTTACAATCAAAATTGAACAAGTTTTCAATTTGGACAAATTTTTATGAGCAAGTTTATTGTTGGCCATGGCTGGTTGAATTACTACCCTGAAAGTGTCCTTTTTGAAGTTTTGTAACCAAATTTGTACTTTTCTACACAATGTTGTGTTTACAATGGCATAAAACGGCATTGAAATGCCTACTTTTTAGCCATATCCCAACTAAATTGACTTCACTCAAATTTTTTTAGTTACTACATTCCAAGAAAGGACACACACAAACTTGTCACAAAACACACAACATGGCCCGGGACAATTATTAGTGCATCAAATACACCAACTTTTTGGAGGAAACTAACCTACGGTTGGGAGCAAATTACATAGTATTTTTGGGCCAATACATTACAATTGGTTGCCGATAGACTGGATGGGACGTTCAAACTGACAATTACAATGTGTAAAAATGACGTGTTACTAAAATTGTAGTATTTTTTGAAAATTGAAGTATGTATGTCTGCTTGCAATCAAATTTTTTTCCCCGTGCCTTCTTTATCCAGTAAATCCACTAAATGCCAATTTTTTGCCCACTTTTCAAAACAAAAATTACTGGAGCGGACCCCTGCTTGTTTTACGGAAAGTGGCTCCTAGATCTATCAACAAAATACCGCAACTCCCTTTTTTGGGCGGTGATATGTCCAGTTGCTAGTCATTTACCTTCGGTTACCTCTAGGGACGTAAGAGATATACGGTCGGGGGGCATAACTCAGAGGGTGTAATTGAGTCAATCCCACAATGCACCAGTTTTGGGAAATTTTACCTCAATAGGGTCATGTGATCTCACCAAAATCCTATTCTTAACACATAAAAACCTTGACTTTTTACCACTACATTTTCGACCCCTAAGTGTTAGTACTTAGGGAATTTTTTGCAGAATCAATGATATGATGTTTGTGGGTCCTCTAGCTCTTGTACACTTTTTTTAAAAAACCCTAACGACTGCATGAATTTTGAAAGTACACTATATGCACATTGCAATGCTTAATGGGAATTGTATTCAAAACAAACCCTTGTGCATAACTGGTCCAAGACTAGTTGTATAACTGTTTTTACGTTTATCGTCGGCCAATACATGTTCCAAGAGCTATGAAGACCGAATCATGTATTTCATACAACACATAGTTTGTATTCTATCATTTGAAGCCTCTATAAATCTATACGGCAATTCAGTTATCGTGATATTTTGATATAGCTCTTGGTCTGAGGTATGAATTAGGCACAATATAATCCAGTAGTAGCAGCTGAAATGCGCTTTTATTACTGTAATTTAATTGATTCCGATTTTTAATGCTGTTTCGGGGGTGGTCCTTTATTCCTTCCTCTTTCTGTCCCTCTCTTCCTCGCGGCTGTGGCGCTCGGCGGGTGGACCTCGCCTGCCCTCACCACCGACCCACTCAGCCTTTACCCGGTTTGCTTCCCCTGCGTGGCGGTGCGCATGCAGTTTTTATGTTTTACTTTGGGGGATGGCACAACTCCTCCTTGCCGTGCGGGAGTCGGGCCGCCCCTTGATTGGTGGCTACGCTTAGGGAGAACCACGGGCATGGGCGGCGAGCTTAATAAGACCCTAGAACTAAGCATTCATAGGGAGGCCTCGGACAGGAGTGGACTGAGTGAACCGGGGGCGCGAAAGGGAACGGGGGAGGGGGGAGCACGCATGTCTTTTATCTTTATTTTTTTTTATCAAAACAATATGAAACGTCTAGAAATTGGGAACAAAACTATTGGAACAAGTAGTGCTAACCCATGATGCCCATAGTTCATTGTAACTTTAAAGCTCTAAGCATGTGTTATTGCTTTCAGGGACTGTGTGGTCATTATGAATTACTCATTTAATGAGTGACATCGTCATGTTAAACACAGGGCCTATACCAAAAACATCCGTCGAGTTGTGTAAAGTGACATGAAAACAATCAGACTATACTTTTTATGTACGTGTAGATGTGAGTGTTAATGAGTTCTTCGTGTGAAAGTGGATTTTTATGTTTCCTACACGGTACTCAATTTAAATTTCAGTTTGGTGGTAATTTTTGTGGGCTAGCCAGCTCTGTGGGAGACCACTATAGCGTAGAATATGTATGGATGGATTAGATGTGTATGTCAGCTGTCGTCAAGAAGAATCGGTCAACCATTCTAAAAGGTCACCCTCATAGGTAAGGCAGCCCACGCTTATATTCTAGAATATACATATATATATATGGATTCATGGCCTATGAATGTGATTTTACATGTCACTGATTATGTCTCATGAAAAGATGTAACTGTTATATTAGCCTGTACTTGCATCCATATATTTGCATGTGGCTTTCAACTTGAAGACTCCAATTTTGTGGCAATTTTTCTCTCCTCTGATATACTTTGAGTTAATCTCACTAACAATTGTGATTGATGCGATGAAGACTGGAATTTCCCAATCGTGAGATAAATCACATAGATAGAAGTGAAATGAGACCATACGTTCCAGATGTGCCCTATACTCCAGGAGTTAGTATTAATCTTATCGGAATCACTCCATCACACTACTTGATTTTCTGTGTCGGATAGTGAGAATCTAAACGTTTCTTTATGTATAATCTATTACTTTGGTTTATATTTGGTACAGTTTAGGGACTCTAATTCTTCATATTCTCGTTTATGTTGGCGGTGCAGTAAGTTCAGGGAATTAGGTTAGATTTCAACGTATACATATGGGAAAGGCGAAAGATATATATTGTGGCGCTCGGATGACTCAAACGAAAGGAGGACGAAAGTGGATTTTATTCATATATTGAACATCATTTTCTACGCATGGAACTGTGTAATGACTGATTTTAACACGTCAACATTCGCGATATTTTAAAATTTTAAGATTTTAAAAAAACAAAAAAACCGAAATATTAAAAAAAAAGGCTGATTTTCAAGACTGTTGGTGATTTTCCGGTGTGATTCCACATGATTGTTTCAGTGCTATGAATAGTTTTTGAATGAAATACAGTGTTCGAATCCTTAATGAATATCACCCAAATTGTAATTTCGTGCGAGAGAAGATTAGGTATATAATCCATTAAAAATGGGGAGGTTAATTGAGAAATCAAAAGAAATATTATAACTTAACAAAAACGCATTTGCATTAAGTCATTTTTAAAAGGGTCATTGAAGTCGGTAATGAGACAGTTTATGACACATTTTAAGAATCTTGTATAAGTGTACTCAAATATATGTGGTATTAAAAATGCAATTGAGACACCCTGTATTTAGTGTATATATGTTAACCTCATATTTCTTACATTATTGAGTGTGTATAGGTTACAAATTATATAAAGCGCGTCATTTCATTGTGTTAAAGGGACACAATGGCATGAAAAAAATGATATTATATTTAATACATGAAATTATATACGTAATCTCAAGAGGGAACTTTGTTACTATGGGGTCTTTGAGCTTTTTTTCATCTTTGAAGCGCATTAAATAATTTCCCTGAAAGGTTTGGAAGAAAACAAAACTAAAAAATGCACACTAAACTTTGCAGGACCTCTGTGAGTTTAAAAAAAATTAAAATCATTCTAATAAGTTACAGGTTAAAATATGCGTTCATTAAGATGAAGAGTTTGAACTTGTAGAAGTTATGTTACATAGCAAGTGAACTACGAAAGGTGGTTAAGTTGTACAGTCACAATGATCTTTGGTGATACATTATGTCGCTGCAGACACATCATTTTTTGGGATTCTCTGCTTTTTATTTGAGAAGTCAAGTCACAAGTGGAAAATGGTGATATTTAACATATAATCACCATGCATATAATTGACCCTACTTTGGACCTTGGTCATTGTCAATTTTCACCATTAAAACAAAATTGGATGAGTGTATTGCGTGGGATACGGCATAAGATAGTAATTTAATAATATAGTACATCTTTGATCATGTTTTATTTCATTCGTTGTGTAACAAACTCTGTAACAGATACTTTCACTTGTTTAAAAGATGTTGTTGGTTCTTATCTCATGACATTTCTTCATTTGTTAGAAATATGCACGTCAATTGATATATGTGTGGAATTTAGTACTTTTAAGATACAGGCTGTTTCAAAGATGAAGTTTACGAATTTTGTCGTGGTTTAGTATAAAAATCTAAAATGAAGTTTCTGTAAAGTAATACATCATTGCAAAGGAGCCCCCATGTTTCAGAAGTCTAATTTAAAATAATGTTATATTTTCAGATGCCAAAACATAGTTGTATATTCCTGATCAAAATATACCATTTTCTGACTGTACCCCTCTGGGTAACGTGTCATTCGTTTATTCATTAACGCCAAATCAATAAATGCGTGACACAGTTTTTCAAAAATCCATGTGGTTTGTTGCCAACTTTTATTGTCACACAATGAAAGTTGGCTTGTTTAATACTCAATATCTTTGTGCCATATGAACCATAAATATTAAACGTAGGAATTAAGTTGGAATTTTTATTATCTTCATCAAGTGAGTGTAATATTATTTTTCATTGCAAACTATTTTTGCATATTATGTTGCCCTCAAGAACCGCACTATGTAACAAGGAAGTGTTTTGTTTTAAGTAGAAGGAATCAGACTACATACCAAGGAGCAAACAGGTGGTAGAGACTCGCGAGATCAAAAGACGGTATCATTAAAAAATGTCGGCATTCAAAATTTTGCTGTCTTTCTATAATGGATGTTGAGTAGGTTTATGACTAATAGTAAAACTTTTAGATTTGCCACAGATTGAAGTTTGCAAATTCTGGGGCTTCTTGTTCACGGACAATTGTATCGATTGGTGTAATTGAAATGAGGCAGTTCCCCAGATGTGTGCAGTCAGGTACAATGGGTTTGGGTTTTGTATTTATTTGCAATAGTTAGTGTAACTCTGGTTTGGCATTGTGCAAATCAGAATGCTTTTTTAAGTTAGACATTCAGAAGTTGCCATCTTTTCATTCCAATGTATACATTATTAGTTTTGTTTACAGGCAATCCTTACCATCGTTTACTTTAAACATCGATGACAGTGATATCTTCTTGTTTTTATCTATTGGTGTACGTAAAGGCTAATATATTAGATTTTCCATAATTTTTATGAAATACACGATACACCCCTAAAACTGATTCAATAGTAGATAAGTAAATTTACATGGTGGCGAGCCCATGATGCTAATGGGGATTGACGATTGTAAGGTACTCTTTCAACGAGTTAATGTCAATCGAGAAATTAATTTATTCCAAGCATACTGAAAAAAAACACCAATACAGCACTGACAGTCACCTACGAATAATGGGAAAACATAGTAAATGTTTACATGTGTGAAAATTACAAGAGGAATGTATAGTTTTATTTTTATGACTGCTAATGATGGAAGTGATGTCACTGTACCACTCTTGTGCATATGGCATGCTTTTGTTTAAATAGCATGGCTTAGTAAAGATCATACCATTGCTTTTGGGTTTTCTACAGACAAAGTTAAGATATTGATTGCTAGGGGATACACACATTCCCACAATGTGTGTAGCATCATAGCCAGCATACTCACATCCAGGCATACCATGGCTATTGTTGTTTTCATAATATGTTTTTCAAGTATTATCGGTCGACAGGTGCAAAGCGGATTATATAAACTCAGTGTGGTAGCAGGAATGCGAAAAATACCGGTTTTACAATGAAATCAGTTTACTCATAAAACCAATTAATTGTATTCATTTTAAGCATTATACCGTTTTGTCAAATACGTGCACAGTGATGGAGTTTATGGGTTCATTCCAACTATATTTTGCATATTTTTTCTTGGCGTGAATTCACTTTTAAATGTCACCAGGATAAGACATGGAGTTCAGATGTAGTTTGGTAAATCTGCACCATTGATCCCATTCCGCGATTAGGGTTCCTTTGAAAGTACGTCCTCGCTTCAGGGTGGTTTACCATAATCTTTGATTGCAGTGAAAAATTATGTCGCAGTGATGATAGGTTTCACCAGTCACCCCTGACTATAACCCAGTGTAACCCGAATTACCATGACTAGTGATGAAATACTCATCCCATCCCAGTATATAACATTGTTAAGGATAAACCAGTACATTTTGGCCGGTTAGTTTCTCATACTAAGAGATATCAAGGGTATTGAAATTGAGTTATCAGAATGGAAATATGGGGAAATTAAATGTTAACAGCCAAAATTATATCTTTCATATACTGCCCAAAATTTTTCATGTCGACTAAAGATACTTTAACGTTTCAGTTTCTACTCTATCATTTTTATTATAAGCTTATTGGAATGTATTATGTCGTTTTGATCTTAGATAATGTTCGTTGCTATTATGAGTAGTCTTGATCCAATTATTGAATTCGGTCAATTAGACGTATCACAATAGCCAGCCATGTCCGTGGACAAGATAGACGCATTAAAGTACATTTCGCAATCACATTCACGTGTCACATGTCCCTGTTTGCAATCGCTAAACAGGGATCGATTGATCAGCTTAATGTTTATTGTTAGTCCTGGCATTTGTATGCATTTGTCACCATGAGTATGTCTGGTGGCTGCCGTCTATATTTTGTATATCGGTCCTTATTTATTCTCTTTCACTGTGAAAATTAATCCCAAGATTGATAATGTAAGGTATAGAGGAAATGCACGGTGGTCAATAATGGCATCTTCCATTATAGGTGTTTCCATTATTTCAGGAACACCATCCTACGTGGACTTTTGTACATCCAAATTCATATTTATGTATGCTCATAATTTGTTTAAAGTTAGGACATACTTCGCTACTTTTAAAATCCACCTGACCACGTCTCATGTCGGTGCATGCTATAATTATCTTCTTCGAAACGTATAGTGGCTGGTGTTCATGTTGTTTTGCCTAGCGACGTACCATTATCACATCGCCTATGTGATGCATGATGCTAGTAGTATGAAAGTGTTACTTTTGGGCATCAGTGATAGCAAAATCAGTGATTGTGTGAACACTCTCTATGTATCTATCTTGTAGTGGATTGGTTCCCCTCTACGGTACATAATTATGAACCCTTTGATTGTGACGCTGTGCCAAAAGAGTCATTGCCCCCTACCACAAAGATAAAGTTATAAACTGTGCGTTGCATCTACACGTGCCAGTTAGCAAATAAGTCGGTTTATTGAAGACAACTACCCCGTAACATCGGTATGCATTATCCTGACAAATGTTGACAGTTCGGTGTGTTACAGTTCATTTCCAATTTATGTCATGCGAATACTCCACCTGGCTCTTTTGGCTACTTGGTTTTAAAATAAGTGACGGTGACTCTAATTATATGTTTGGGCCGCATGCGATGAATTGATGTTTATTACTGATTATGGGGGATGACTCGGCGAGGAAAGCGTCAAAGGGGTCCATGGACATTTGGATTGTTAGTAGTTAATAATGAACTTTAAAAAAACTCTAGAATGAACACGGATATAGAGTGGCATTTTATTTAGTGTGAGATATTTCTGATTAGTTACCCTCACTACATTTAAAACATGATTTCTCGTTTTCTTAAAATAATATATTTTGAATTGTGCGAGGGAGATAATGGGTGTCTTTTGTGTGGATGGGACATTCCAAAGAGGTGGGAGCATAGGATTTGCTGGGTACACGGTTAACCTATAAAATCAGTGGATGTTTGTGGTCGTTGCGTTTTTTGTTTGTTTGTTGTTGCAGGTCTTAACAATTAATCAAAACTGTATTCGGTTTTTGTTTTTGACGATTTTAAACCACTCCTAAATTTGATCTGACATTCCCGAAAATTTTTGCCCAAGTCCACATCTGATCATAATTATGACAGACATAATTGGCATCACACTTCACACAAGTCTGAAATATTCAGGTTTATCAATATTTAGTATAGATATCATCGGATAGCTATCCGGTACGTTTTATCTTCTGTAGTGTTTTCTTTTGTTAGTTTGTTTTCTTTAAATTTCAATATTATATGAGCTATGCATATATCAAAATAATGACAAATCAGTTTTAAGATTCGGCATATGATTCAAACACTGAATTGCAAGTTGTGATTTGCTCATTTGGTCGCCTGTAATGTGAAGGTCATGGTAGGGTCCACTGATGCAGGCAAACTAAATTGAATGTGTGACATTTCCAAAACACTGCTATTTTTCACAGCACTTGTCTGTGGACTTCACTCTAAGCTGGCTCCTATTTACCCTCTGGCGCATAAACTATGGTTAATAGTTTCGGGGGTTTAAAGATAAGGTTTGTTCTCACTCTGAGCTATTTAGACATTTATCACGTTTCCATACTTATGCATGTGTCTAATTGAAGGGATGACCTTTGATTATTCGTATTGATGAACTTGTTCTATTATCCGTATTACATTAAGCGATTACATTGTTTATAATGATAGTACGTTTAGTTATGAAATATCGATATACCAGTTTGTTAAGCACTCTGAAGGACTGTAAAACTGAATTTGAAAATATTAGATAGATAAAATCCACGGGTCCTTTCATGTATTTACGTATCATTTAAGCCTCCTTTAATCATTAGACACCATTGATTTGTCTTGCCAATTTGTCAGAACTAAAAATGTTTCCTATATTATAATCAAAACTTTGGCCAAAATTGAAATTGAGCGAGTTTAATATTGCATGGAACTTTTCGTAATGAAGGTTGACCTTGTATCACGTTACAACAGTGGATTTTTAAACCTTTAGATTGCGTATGCTATATTTGACATAAAAATCATATGATGCGCTTGTGTATAACATTTCGGAATCTCTTTTTTGGGTATATGGGAAGATAGCGGACCCCTCCCGCTTATCCCTTCCCGGGTGGTCATCCAGTAAAAGGAGAGGAGATGAGTAGAATAGTATACCAAAGAGAAAATCTGTTGATGAAGAAAAATGGTTCTTGTGCAAATATCAAGTACAATGAGTAATATTCTTCAAGAAACTGTAATTGTTAATTGCGAAGATACGCTCCGTAAATTATAATAACATTCGTCAGTGGAGGGTCGTTGTGCTGTAAGATGAAATTTCACACATTAAATATCGACTGGTGACAAATATTACAAAATTTGTGTGTGTACAAAATGAATAAGGATTGTAATTATATCGTATGTATATTATCCATCAATATTATATTATAATATAGCGAAGGTTTACAAACTTAGCGTCAGCTGGTATCGTGCTGTCAAGGGTTACCATTTTTGTAGTAAGTCAGATGAACGCAATTATATTCAGATAGCAGCTTATAACCGTGTGGAACAATAAATGAACTTTTCCTCTTTGCACGATATTGCGGGACTGAGTTTTATTAGAATATAATTGTAACCAAATTTGCTATGCTGTTTAATATTAGTTTACAAAATAAATTTATTGTCGTACATTAGACCTTTTCTATATGAGGCCACATGAATTACGTAGAACTGTAATAGAGGTTCTCAGGATTACACACAGTCTGCGAGTCACATAATTTTATTGATTTCCATTCGATTTTTGAATATAATGATTTCTTTAATTCGGTATTGAACTTCAATAATGTTAGAGTTGTATTGTTATTTCCCACTGCTTTAACTATGTCAGAATCATGAATAATCAGCTATTAATTACTTATATTTACTCTGTACTTTGCCCCTAATCGGTATATTCAAATTATCTGTATATCGGTAACACTTTTTAAAACAAATAGCCTCGTATATGATTGTTTTTGTTTATTTATAAGCTTTGTTGGTATCATTTACGGGTGACAATCTTTAGGCATTAAGTGGTTTTTGGAATATTTAAGGTTAACTATTTGTAGTATTGACATATTTTTGTGTTGTTTTCTTGTTTAGCAATTAGATGCAGAGGGATTAGAATACAATAACTTTGTGAATTCCGATTTTATTACCCGTATCCGATATTAAAGTTTGTTGGTAAAATGAATTAAAATAGTGGCCTAAACATGTGCCATGAATGCGTTTTCACTTTAAAACATGCAAATACCATTTTTTTTGTATGCTTTTCTTTACAAAAAAAAAAAAACACGGTGATTAATTGCCTGGAAGTATATTACACAATCACATATTATGATTGCATACCATTTTCAAAATTCTTCCACCCGCATTTGTGATAAAATTATGTTGAAAATTAGTTTTGCAATCTTCTGGATCGGGAATTAATATCTTTCCCATACATAATATGATACCCAAAACAACACTCCATGAATTAAATTCTAAAACGTGATCAAATAATCTTATATATGGTGGATCAGTCGGTGAGCCTCCTTACGATTTTTTCCCTTCCTTAATCATTGCTATAGTTGTTAGCAATCTTACTAATTCCATCGCCGCCACCGACATAACCCATTAACATTTGCGTACGGCGAATATTGTCCAGACCCCATGTTTTTGTGTCGTATTTAACATTTTAAAAAGAATAAGGGGGACAGAAAGGTACGTCTCGTAGGGCATAGTAATTGCTTTTTAAGGGCGATTTAACATTGCATTGTTTGATGTGTCGTATATGTTTCGATCAGTTGTTTTCCGTAAATATAGATTACCAGTATCTATGAGTCAAACTTCTTACTACCATCCTCTTTCCACAAACTCTGGATAATAAAAATATAAAATTCAATTCAATGTTTGGACGTCTCTGAATTAAGTCATCGTAACATTGCTAATTAGGAACGTAGCGCCTAATTACCTACCAACTGCTCTATCACCCTATACTACGTCGTGAAACCACTGGGTTATTATAGTTTACTATAATAACTCTAAACTCCATGGTGAAACTAAATGAACAACGATTTTAGAATTGTCTGCACTGAAGTTATTCTTATTCGAAGGGATGTTGGGCAATAATTGCACCGTAGATGTCTAAGTGTAAACTCTAGCTGTAACCCTAACTCAACCTTAACTCACGCCTGATATCACTCTAACCCTATCCATTACCGTGTATCTGTGGAAGTACCTTCAGTTGTAGACTGTATAAAGGGTCATTGTAAAGGAAACTGACTCGAGACTAGGTCAGTTAGTACTTCTTCCAGCTAATTTGTATATACTTGGACTTCTGAAAGCGTAATTCAGAAAACAGACATTGGAATTTAGTTGAGGGAAAAATGCCCACACATCATTGCCGCATACAAATGGTTAAATGAGCGAACAAAATGTCAAATAATTATATACAAGCCATATTATTTTTTTTTTTTTTTTTTTTTTCAATTTTGGACGTCTCTGAATTAAGTCATCGTAACATTGCTAATTAGGAACGTAGCGCCTAATTACTACCAACTGCTCTATCACCCTATACGACTTCGTGAAACCATGGAGTTATTATAGTTTATTATAATAACTCCATGGTGAAACTAAATGAACAACGATTTTAGAATTGTCTGCACTGAAGTTATTCTTGAGTTCGAGGGATGTTGGGCATATAATTGCACCGTAGATGTCTAAGTGTAAACTCTAGCTGTAACCCTAACCCAACCTTAACTCACGCCTGATATCACTCTAACCCTATCCATTACCGTGTATCTGTGGAAGTACCTTCAGTTGTAGACTGTATAAAGGGTCATTGTAAAGGAAACTGACTCGAGACTAGGTCAGTTAGTACTTCTTCCAGCTAATTTGTATATACTTGGACTTCCGAAAGCGTAATTCAGAAAACAGACATTGGAATTTAGTTGAGGGAAAAATGCCCACACATCATTGCCGCATACAAATGGTTAAATGAGCGAACAAGATGTCAAATAATTATATACAAGCCATATTACAAGTTCAGCTGTGTGCCAGAGCAGCTCAGAGCCAAGAACTTGTAGAGGTCACGCTGGTCGAGCTTATTTGCAAACCAGTTCACCACAGAACCATGTTTAGACACTGAATAATTATAGTGCTTTACTGATTAAGTTAATCACTGGGGATATAGCAATGTTCTGTGTTTAACATTATATAAATACCAAGATTTAATTAATGGGATTCCTATCGGAGCCAAAGGGTGTTATGCATGATTTCCAATCATTATAATCCATGTACCGATAAAACTATAAGGTAGCATCTGTAATCCTGTTTAATTTATATTTCTTTACTATTAATAAACATGGACCCTAAATATCTTGCATGACAGTTATTTACATTCCATTACCAAATATAAAAATGAACTTTGTTTATATTTTTAAAATATTATCATTATTCTCTCCTTGTATAATTGTCTAGTTTTACTTTTCAAATGGTTCGTTGTGATTTTAATTGCTTAAATCATCCATTTTTTTTTTAAATTCCAGAAAACACTTATAGGTATCAATTTCTCCGTATAATTTTTCTGTCGGTTCATTTGAGCTGTAACAAGCTTTTGCTATCACACTGTTTTTAATTAAATCACTGTATACAGGGTACGGAGAATTTATTCGTATCTTACCCTGTGTTAGCGCAATAACAAAATCTATGTCATTTGTTTACTAATTTTTGTGTCACCAACAAAACACTGGCAGTATTTTCTAATAACTTTCTGGAAATTGAAATTGCACTCTGTTACGTTAATCTATAGCTCCCTGAATAAATCACACTTGAAAATGGTGTGGAATTTACTTTGAAAACGAATGGAATTCACTCTGAAAAGAGCGAAATTAGCCTGAGTACTATAACTTAATTTGCATTCTCGAAAGGGTGAATTTCTCTATTTTAGAAAGATCGTGTAGTAGTGATATTGAACTAAGAGAGTCGCGAATGTCTTAAATTACTAGGGCGGATCAGAAAGTTTTGTCACTTTGCACATATTTCCGATGATACGCATATAATTTAACAAATCACAGTCGCATTACTTCGAAGTAGCTTCCCTTATATACCGTTGCAACTTTGTCCTCCGGTTCTTGAAGCAATGGCGGTACTCTAAAAGTTAGCACGGTCCTCATCACTGAAATATGAAGTTGCCAAAGCCATCTATGGCAAGCTGTCCATAAGTGAAGAGGACCATACCTACTTCAGATTACCACCAATGCTTCAAGTGGAGGATGAGGATACAACGATGTGCAGAGGGATGTTACTTCGAAGTAATGTGACTGTATAAACTTTTGAAATTATCATCGGATATTTGGGATAAGTGACAAAACTTTCTGGTCCACTCTCTAAAATATGTAAGAGCCCAAAATTAATGAAAACAAAGGGTAGTTTACTGTTTGGACAATCGCTCAACATTCGGAAAAACTAATTATTTTTATGTCATTTTCGTCTTTTACGAATTTTCATGTAGTTATCAAACAATGAAAATGGACTGCAGCAAAACCAAGCCAACCCAAAGTATAGATATATACGCATTTTTATCAAGCATATGCACTTTTATCAACACCTTATAAAACTACAGCAATGTTGCTGATGTTTGATTTGTAAAATTAATTACACAAGAAACATATCTATAGGTCATTCACCAAATAACGTAACAATCTCAAATGATTCATTGATAAATAATTACAAAACTGTGACCTATTTATCTGAGTGATGACGTAGTACTTGCAGAAAGAGCAAGTGATGTTGCACAGTTACTAAATTGGTGTCAAGTTGTTTTGAACATGTTGAAGCAGATTGCTTAGTCCTATTGAACCATAGTGTAAAACGTACTGCCTTCCAAAACCCAAAAGGTCATAGCATAGAAACAAATAACTATGTCAATGCAATTAACTAAATGAATGTAAGTTAGTGTACTACAGTATGTCCAAAAAATCACGAGAAGTTTTGTACAGCAATTTAAATCAAAATTGGATTTATCATTTTAAGTAATCTTAATATTTTCTTATACAGGTATTAGGCTGTTAAAACATTTTATAAACTTTTAAACAACACGGATTAACAGTTGAACCACACAAATGTTTTTGAGCATTTTAACCAACATGTGTAAAGTTTAAACAAGTTGAACATACTTTTAACCATATTGGTTGATATTTTCAGACAACTTCACCTGGTAATCTGCCGGAAAATTTGTTAACAATTTCTACGTGATAACATAACACTATATTAATCATACTTTATGAAGAAAAATAATTATGTTCTATGTTGGTTAAAAGTGTTAACAGTGTATCACTCAGTAAGCTAGTTTAAGCTGTCCCCACCCCATTCTTGTTTAAAGGCATAAGTGCCTAAGCAAAAGGTGAAACTGCAAAATATGTTTAGCAAAACATTCTTACTGTCATTTGTAACATGTTTAAATACTGAATATGTTTAGAGTGTTGATTCTAAACATATTTTGCTATCACTTTGAAAACATGTTTAACTTACTGTTATACAAGTTTAGCGTGTTGGTGGATAGTGTTTGGAAATTTACCATTGATGTTTAGAAATTTAACATGTAATGCTCATCTTGTAAACATGGTTATAAATTGATAACAAGAATGTGCTTTTAAAATTCTAATTAGCTAAACACAGTTATTTTGGTCATGGGTGCATGGTTTTCCCGTCCTGGTTATATTATGCATGCAGGTATAAGAATCTAAAATTAATTATCTGTACTCTCGTGTCAATTTACTCTCCTTGCCCAAATAGTCCAATTCCACAAAATGCTCATTGTACCGTTGATGAATTTTCATTGTAAATTGGAATAGTGTACATGTACACGTACGGCTTTCACACGCACGTGAAAAAGAAAAGTGTTGTTAAACAGTAAATTAGATCACCAATTGAAAATATTTTAGATGCTTTGTTGTATTAATTAAAGCTGGAACGTAGTACATTTACGCCATATCGCATCTACAGTCCTGCTTGCATGCATGCAAATAATGATACAGTCAAACGCGTGGCGGATAAGCAAATCCCCGTAAGCTCCATTAACGCCAGAAGACGTTTAGCAAACGCGAAAGGAATCTCACCAATGTCATGATGTCGACGTCAGGATCCAGACCATTACAAGTTCAAACAGATACAGTTAGTGGTGGTAATAAACCTCGAAAGATTTCAGGTTATCAAAATAGAAAAATTATTGTATTTTAAGTTTGAGTTACTTGAAAGGAAACTCATATGCAAACGTTACACTATTACAAATAACGCACTAATTATGCATTGTGTGTTTCCCTAACAAACCGAGGGCAAAATGGTGAGATAAATCCATTTTAAGATTTCCAGTATCTTTCCCCCATCCAAGTCACGTACAACGAAGAATCTCAAGTTATTGAAATCAGTCATGTAATGTGATGATGGCAACCGAATGATTTACCTTATTTGCTCCAAGGCTATAGCAGAAACAAGAGTAGAAACAAACTCCGAATATGGACCCAAACAAGTTCCCCGCGTAGTTTGGTTTGTAAAAACGACGTGTTTAAATGATTAAATATGTGTTCTACACATGTTGTCCTCTTTAAAAAAGTGCAATGTCAGTTTAGTATACGGTTAGTAAAGTTTACATTTGGATTAAAAGAACTTTTCGGTATGATGAGAAAAATCGCATTGGTACTTACCTTTGCTATGGCAACGGGTGTGTTACCCCCACCTTGGAGTCGGAAGCCCCAGGGCGGGCCCCCAGTTATATGAACCTTAATGTTAGTTCCTTGGCTCATTTTCGGATGGTGTTCCGTAAACGACGCAAGAGAAACGGAAAAAAGACGACGGAATGCAGCTACTTAGTTCGTATATATAGCGTTGTCATGGTAATGATGTTAAGTTCCTCCTTGGTTCTCAACCCCAAAGAGTGCAAACACACCGAATAACAAAAAAAGAGAAATAAAAAAGAACAGGGTTTTGCCCCTGAATGAGTTCCTCTTGCAACCGATCGCCTGCCCTTACATCACGCAGAGAAAGATAGAGATGACAGGATGGAGCTTGGAACGGATTCGCCTTACGGCGTACGACCGACTCGGTATGTTAGCGCCGCCTGGAACGATTTCCCATCAAGCATTGCTTCAAGGCAGTTTATCTTGGGCGCATTATTCTTCTTCTGAATCGACAAGGGCGGTGAAAAGTTTTGGTTGGTAAGATTTTATTATGAAAGTGTTTAAAACAAATTTCTGAGACACAATTTTCTTTTTCCTTATTTTGTGTTATTTCAGAGCAGAAGCTTAAATGTATTATTTAAGAAAACAAAAATAAATGAATAAAATACCAATTTATTTTTAACAAAATCATTTAAACAAATTGTGGATATCGCAAATGTCAGCTGATATAATAGCCTTTATAGGCCGCATCTCTAATGACTTATGGGATACCTTTGTTGACCATGATTAATGTGATGTCATAATTTGATTACTGTTGTACGTCAATCAATGGTCATGAGACAAACAAAGCTAGTCCAAAATAAACTAATTTGCATGGATTTGATCACGTTTGCCAAGACAAAAATTAACAAAATATAAATCAATGTCTTGGAGAGGTTAATAACAACAAATTGTATAATTACATTGGCAATGGATGGGGAAGACAATGTTAACCGGTAAAAAGAATACTGTGCTGTATTCCCTGTGGCGTATATAATGCATGGAGTATGCAAGATGCCATAACTTGATTATTAGTATATTAAAGGTGTTATCATTTATCTCTATTGCACCGTGCACCTACCACGGATTCTACTAAACCAACGTTTTAATGTAAACAGCACTCGATTCGGTTCAGTAGTTTCGAAGAAATAAGCGATTATGTAACACATGTCAATCGACACTTCCAAGTTTTGTAATAAAGTGATTCAGACAGAACAGGCGAGAAATAATCATAATTCTTTCAAATTTCGGGTCTAAGTGGGAAATCCAGTTAAAGCTTGATCTGTGGATGTGTGGCACATTGTTACGTCTGCAACTTTGTCTTGGATTTAGACGAATTTTTTTTTTTTTTTTTTTTAAAGCTAGTCCAAAATAAACTAATTTGCATGGATTTGATCACGTTTGCCAAGACAAAAATTAACAAAATATAAATCAATGTCTTGGAGAGGTTAATAACAACAAATTGTATAATTACATTGGCAATGGATGGGGAAGACAATGTTAACCGGTAAAAAGAATACTGTGCTGTATTCCCTGTGGCGTATATAATGCATGGAGTATGCAAGATGCCATAACTTGATTATTAGTATATTAAAGGTGTTATCATTTATCTCTATTGCACCGTGCACCTACCACGGATTCTACTAAACCAACGTTTTAAACTTCCTTTTGGGGTCCTAAAACACATGTGGGATGTTAACAAATATCCGGGCACTCTTGGGATATTCAAGATGGCGTTCCAAAATGGCCGCCAAAATGGTAAGCTTAAGAAAAAAATATTAGCCAATAATACTAATACTGCTACCCAGTTAATTTCGTACTCGTGTAATTGATTTAATAAAACAGACAACTGGAATTCGTCCTGGGAAATCTGAGTTTCTGAAACTCAAAACCAATTGAATTATTCTGTAACTGATATTCACTTTTGTGTCATTGTACAGGGTGTCTCAGAAAGAATTACACCCTAACTATTGGTGACCATAACTTCACAAGTGAGTACCACATTTGATAAATTTAAAAAGAATCTTAAACCACAATTATATTTCAATATTTTAATGTAAACAGCACTCGATTCGGTTCAGTAGTTTCGAAGAAATAAGCGATTATGTAACACATGTCAATCGACACTTCCAAGTTTTGTAATAAAGTGATTCAGACAGAACAGGCGAGAAATAATCATAAGTCTTTCAAATTTCGGGTCTAAGTGGGAAATCCAGTTAAAGCTTGATCTGTGGATGTGTGGCACATTGTTACGTCTGCAACTTTGTCTTGGATTTAGACGAAGACTCCGTCTGATGGCTGCAATGTTCTGTAAAGTTCGGGCTGTTCTCCGCCTTCCACAGCGACTCTTGTTCAAATTTTGACTTGTACCCGTTTCACGGTACTTCTTAACATTGTTCAAGAATGTCTTCTTGCAAGGAGGATTTCTGTTGAATTTTAATCTAAATTCCTGTCTGACCAAAGTAATGTTATGAACATTTCGGCATATCGAAAACCACAAATGCCCTTTGTATGGGCGACAAATGTTGACCAACCATTTTGTCTCGTGCCTGTACTTCATATAACATGAGTATAGATTAAAACGCGGGAATTTTGAATTTGCACTCAAATCATGCCTTTATTATTTAAATGGTTAGAATCCACCATATTATTGGAATATGATGTCTAATTAAGACTAATTTGAATAAAATACTATTGTGAATAATCTTATTGTTCATTTTATCCACCTGTTAAAGTATTGGTAACTTCTCAATTCATTCTATGCAGTGCCACCCCTAGTTCAACTAACATATTTCACATTTTCTACAGATTTATTGGTGTTGTTTTCTAATAAAGATGATCATTCTTTTTATTTACCAGGTTTTGTTTTTCTTGTTGAATTTTTGTTATAATTGTCACGGTAATTGTTTATTACTATAATAACACGAACACAATGGCATTGAACTCACAAAATATTAAACAAAGCCGGTTCTGGGGAATGTAAAGAAGACTTGAAGCGGTAGTTAACATCAAATCTGCATTATTAATTGTGAGCAAACTTGGAAGGAAGGTCCATTGACATGTGTTACATAATCGCTTATTTCTTCAAAGCTACTCAACCGAATCGAGTGATGTTTACATTAAAATGTTAAAAGGTAATTGTGGTTTAAGATTCTTTTTAAATTTCTCAAATGTGATACTTACTTGTGAAGTTATGGTCGCCTATAGTTAGGGTGTAATTCTTTCTGAGACACCCTGTATTTCAACGTTGTGTCATTGATTTCGTCGACGATTTGCACAATTCCCATGATGCAATCTCGTTGAGTTGCCCATTTCCATCCGGGAACTTGTACCAGAGTTCATGTTTACAGAAAAAAAAATCTGTTGTTCGTTCGCGTCACCTAAAACTACAATACCAAGTATATACCTTTTCACGTGAAGTTTATCTTACAGAAATGTGGAAGAATATCATAAGACGAAAACAACCGAGGCACTGATGTTGAAATTTCCGGTAAAAGGTGACATTTTCGATCATAACCGTGCCCTATTTGTCACCAGCCTGACGATTAACGCATAGGTTACCGCCATCTTAAAATTTACGTCACAGATAAAAAGTAAGTTTTCTAGTGTTGATATTACGCTCTTGAACCGCATGTTTTTAGCTGACTTGAGGCTGGTACAAGTACCGGGATGAAATTGGGCATCTCACGAGATGCATTATGGGGATTGTGCGAATCGTCTATTGCTTGTCGAATACGTCTGTCTATATCAAGACCGGCGTATTGATATTAATTCAACGTTTCCTTCAATTTAGACTTGTGTATATGTCTATTTTAACAACATTAAATATGGTTCTGTTGGGGATGGGTTCTGATTTTTTTGTCTGCAATGTATCTTCAAGACATGCTCATTACTACATGGGTCTTGTTTAGCTTTCTTTTATTTATTTTGTTCGCCTGAAAATTTTACCAAGTTGTGTGCTAGATAAGGAAATATCATTGTCAATTCGATATAAAAATATGTATACATATTTTTATATCGAATCTTTTGTTTGAACTTGATTTTTACGAACTTGGGCTAATTGGTTTTACCGTTAATCAATGGTGGGCTTTATAGCAGTCTCCTACATAAATATACCCTACCCTTTATACCCACCCATATACGGTTATTCAAATAAGCATTTAACGGTGAAACCCCTCCCGCACCCCTTAGACGGATGTTACTTTCTACAGTCAGTATTAGTTGGATATAATGGCCTGGCAGGTGGGTACTAATCATGGAATAAACACGTAATCCATTTAATGAACACCCGACAAATATGAAAGACACGATTCTTAAAATCAATTATAAAAGACTAAATCGCCTTTTCTATTCAGTAGTCATCGCCAAGCGGGACGAATGTGTCAACGGATTTGACGAATATCAATAACACAAAGTTGAAATACAATAACACAAAAGTGAACATCATTTACAGAATAATTAAATTGGTTTTGAGTTTCTCGCGATTCACATTTTCAGGACGTATTCAAATTGTCTTGCTTATTAAAATCAATTGCACACGTGCGAAATTAACTGAGAAAACCTATAATAATAATAATAATGATAATAATAATAATAGAAAAGTAAATATGGAATACCATTCTAGGGCCATTAGAAACTCTTATCTAGCATATTTTATTTTTAGCATGCTTCAGACTTAAAATTACGTCCAACATGGCCGCTAAATTTGCGAAATAATAGAAAATGATGTATTTTAGTATTGAAATTAATAAAAAGTAGAAAAAAAATCACAAAAGACTTTCTAGGGTCATGGGTCAGTAAAACCTAATCTGGAGTATTTTTGTATTTTTACCAAGCTTTGGATCGATTGTTACTACGATTTGGATCCAAGATGGCGTCCATGACCACCAGGAATGTTTAAATTCACAGAAAAGATATGATTAAACAAATATTATTAATCTAAGTATAATTTAAAGTGTAAATAAAACAACTGAATTGTAACTCAGAGACCATTACATAGTGCAGGGATTAACAGGTTGAAATTCATGATAGCATCCGATATGGCTGCCAAGTCGTTAAACTTTTAAAAAGTTTTTATTTTGGTGTGTGTAAACAGAACATTTAGTTACACCATCCTATAAAGTAATTAATTTGCAACATTCTCTACCAAACAGTCCCCCTACACACTCATACCCCACTCTTCCACCTATGAACACATCCGCTACACACATCCGCCACCCCTGCGCGCGCGTGCACATACACACACACACACACCACACACACACACACCACACACACACACACACACAACACACACACACACACACAACACACACACACACACACCACACACACACACAACACACACACAATCCACAGTCACATTTTCCTAAATTTAAATTCAACTTATTTTTTGATAATTTGTTGATGTTTCAAATAGAAATCTTATGGCTTTGAATGGTGGAATATATAGGCTATCACTGATAACCACTCTTAAACAGCTTAACATATCAACCTATCATTAGACCTTTTAAACTTTGTGCATGAGATTTATGTTTTTGGTTTGTTTGTTTGTTTGTTTGTTTTGCCTGTTAGAAGCTGTTAGAGTGGTTTTGGCCATTTGGATCGTCTGGATTCTGCTAAAACTAATGCGATATTATTTCTTCACAACACACGGCAAACTCCAAAAAGCAAGAAATTATATTGTCAAGCAAGTGTTAAAAGTTTAAGAAATCACATAAGAAAGTTGACAACGCCAAAGACAATCCTCAGAAGCAGTCACTTTGTAATTAGTCGCGAGAGAAGTAAGTTACACTGTGGTAACATACGTAAAGAAAGTGCAAGAACATATCAGTGGGCAATAAGACCATTTTGTATTATTCATGTAACTGGAAGCTTGCGAATTAGATATGTCAACCTTGCTGAACATTGTACATAATGACATGCATTTTGCAGGAAATCCTTATATGAATAAGACATTACAAAATGTATCGGCATTAATATTATCACAGATTTTCCATGAAAATACAACCATTAACGTCTTCTCTAGGTGACTGCGTTTGAGGAGCTATTCTTGTGTCATTGCACGGGTGGGTCCAGTGGATTGAACGGCAACTTAAAGATCTGCAGTTTGTGTTTTGGAGTCCTTTGCTGGCGCTAACTTTTCTCGGTGCATCGTCGACCCAATGATATTCGGGTAGCTGTTATGTGTTGATGGATTGTGGCTCTTGTCCTCTGCGGCTAAGTGAAGCAAAATGATTGGGACAATTTCCTGATGGCAGCGGTAATAAATAATAATAGACAACATCGCTTTAAATCCTCCGGAAAAAGCGGTATACAAATGGCGCATATAATTATCATTTATATAACAACGAAACACCTCTACGTGCGAGGTCGTCAAAGACAAAGCAATCATTAGAAAATATCATTTTCTCTTGACTTTTTTACAATTAGGTAAGCAGATCATATTAAGACTTGAATGGCTTCTGCGATGCAAAAATCAGATGACTTTATTTTTTCTAGTAGAATGTTTACTTTGGTACTAAATCAAATCATATTCATTCTCTATCATGATCTGACAGGTTCTGCAAGATGTTTTCATAGTACTTATTTGCTGCTTTGATGAAATTGCATACAATCAAAACGCATCTTCAGTCGGAAATTGAAGTCTACAACGACATTGATTGTCACCTCGACCCAATCCTCTGCTCAGTCTAAAACTACGATTTCCGTTTAAGATGCACTGGCCAGTCAAAACTCTACCTGGTTTCCCCACAGCTTCTTCAATGCTAGCAGAAACCCCTTTTAAGTGCACTCATTTGTTTGAAATCTTCCAACCCCCACCGAGCTCACGGTCTAAACCTTGTGCATATCTTGCCTTTGAAACTGCATTAACGCCTGGCGTACTTAAAACAATGATAAAGGTAAGCATGATTGGATAGTCTGAGATGGGTCTGCTACCAGGTCCGTGGATTACACCACGCAACAAAGGCACGTGTAAATCTATGATAACATTCAATGTTATAACTTTGGTCGTTGAACATCATCAAGATTCCCTGGAAATGTCCATCTTTCGGTTGATTTCTACACGGCGTCCATCCCGTATATTCATGAGTACCTTTAGTTTTTAATTATGGCTCACCCAAGTCAGAATACATATATATGACCTTACTTAACTTGATTTCTGATACACCGGCAATAAAAGGGTCCTTGTGCCATCTGAGGTAGCTGGTGTTCTTGTGCGCTTTCTTTACATGTTACCCAGAGTCTATAAACTACTTTTCACTACTACTATGTGTCCAATTAACTTCGATTCTGGTTTTTTAATTTATTATTAAGAAAAATACACTCTGTCGAAGATAGGTTCATGAAAGGAAAGTTTTGGTATCTTTAAAAATTGAGCAAGGTCCAACGAATCATACTTTTCCTAACATGCTTTGAAGCGCCCCTAGTAGTGAATGGTTTTGCCATCAAGTTCCAGATCAAATGCCCAATATGCCCTGGACCCGAACAGACAGTAACTGAAAGTAACGCTTCTGATAGATATTCTTCTTTAATTATAGTCTATTTTTTTATTCCTGTCATAACGGCTCTTGTCGATTGTAGGAATATCTCTGGGAGGAGGGGGATTGAGATCAAAAACTAAATCTCAACTTTGTTTCAGCAGACTAAGATGTTTAAACCCATTTTACCATGAACCCTTTTTCCCTTTTTGTGTCGAATCTGTAAATGAAAGGCTTCATACCAGATTCAATTGATAGATTGTCGTTCAGTCTGAGACAACGCTCTCGATTCCTTTGTTGGAGACACTCAAAGAGGGGATAAAGTGTAATGAACATCGAGTTCTGGTGAACCTCTTAATCGAGGAGGATAGCCAACGTAATATTGTATTTCGTTATGATTGACTAAACTCTTCAATACATTATTATATATAGTTTAGGTGGACCAAAGATTGTTCTATACAAGGGGGTGGAACGCATTCAAAACAAGTCGTCCGTGCTGGTCGATGACATTTTGAATTTGCCGGAATAATTATTATTTGCATGTGCTTGTATACACACAATGTCAATTCGATACAAACAATCCGCCCAATATAGTTGTTGGATGTTGGGTGCTATTGGGTGGTAAATTTTGTCCTACCATGGCCACACAACGAATGAATGACACAATCAGTCGTCTTGATTTAAATAACGCCTCAATGAATACCTCTTTTCATTTCACCTAAGCGGGCTTGTATTATGAAAAAAAGAGTATCTGAGCACAATATCATGTACAACATTATACCCTGCCACCATCTTAACACATACATTAATTTGTATCACTGCCGATTAGTGTATATGAAAGCGGCACCCACCGTATGTGGAAGAAAGCGGAGCAGCCATTTGCTTTCTATTGTTGGTACTCTATGTTTTCTTTGTGGTCGTCAAAACATGCGAGACGGTGTATTTCTCAAGATTACGTAACGTTGTGCCTCTTTCTATACTAGAACCTCTTGGGTGCATCAGAACCTCTTTTTTCTCATAATGCAAATGCGCGCTTAGGTGAAAAGATGTATCATGAGGCGGTTTATTTAAATCAAGAAGATTGACGGGTCATTTCATTCGTTGTTGGCCATGGGTAGGATCAAAAGGACTGCCACCCAATAGCACCAAACAACCAACAACTGATATTTGGCGGTGGTTGGATCGAATGAAAGGAGGGGGGGAGGACAAGACCAAATAGAAGAATGGAGGGCGGGGCGGTGGGGGGGGCTGCCCCCCCCCCACCCCCCAACCACTTTTTCATTCACCCTCAGTGCAATATTCAAAATGTCAGCGCCCAGCACGGACGACTGGTTTGAATGGGCTAACCCCACTTTTTGGGATTAGTACAAAGGACGCATACATTATTTCTGCGAACAAGACGAATAAATGTAAAACAGCTTAAAAGAGGCTTATAACGAAATCAGATTCGAAAGTCCCTTTGTGACGAAAAATACTTGAAGGAAAATGCACGCAAGCACGTTCGGTGATATCGGAAATTCACATACTGGTACAACAACAACATATGGAATAAATTCATGATGTGGTTATACAAAGGTGGCGGATTCTGATATAAGAGGCGGCTTCCTCTTCCACAATAATTGCAACGACTGAAATTTTTGGCGGTAATAATGACTTTCGTATCATTTTCTTCTCTGATGTGAATGCTTCAGTTGTTCAAGTTTGATGTTGGAATTTATTCGGTGCATTTGCCTTTTCTTTCGTGAGGAAAAGAGGACCATTTTTAATTATGGCCGTAAGCTGATCCGAAACTCGTCTCATTAGAATTTCATTAATTAGGGGGTAAAGCATACACCCTCTCACGAACGAATGGAATCGTCGAAACGCCCCAAAAACTTTTAATGAACTGACAGGAAGAAAAATTCTATATAGTCTTATTATGGCTTTATTTGAGTTTCAGCAATGTACACTATGAATACAACAAGTTCTTGCTTTTTGAAGCTTGTCATGTATAGGGAGTAATGTTCTGCACTTTTAAAGCAGGAAATTAAAACCACCTATATCTAAGTGACAGGTTAGTAATATGTTGAGATGGTTGCTGTTGATAAGTGCCAATTCTGCAAAGCCAGGAACAAAAATTATCAATTTGGCCGCTTTTGGCGGCCAATCTTGGCTCTGAGATGGTCACCAATATAAACATGCCTTGATAGGTTTCTACTGATAGTAACATGTGGAACTGTATTGTGAAAATTTCATATACAATCTTGCAACCAAGGTTTTTCTAAATTAATTGTATGAGGAGTCCAAAAATCATGGGTGTCATTTTTAAAAGTGGTCATGGATGTATTCAGGGGGCAAGGTTTATACAGGGGTCAAAAATAAAAGGGGCCAAAATGTGTTTTAAAGCGCACTGGCACATTTTCACAAAATATTGAAATTTCTCAATTTGATCTCAAATGATAGCCTAGGCATTGGAAGAATCGAGATATATTTACACATAAAATAACATAACCCCACAACAGATAGGGGACATTGATATGAGGATAAAGGACATCCAGGGAATTGTAGGCCAACTTTTAAGTTTTCCATAACTTTAATCAAACAATGGTATATTACATGAATATTTTGACTCGTAACTCACGGTATTAAAACCCACAAAGGTTATAGATCGATCAAAACAGTGTGCATAGGTGGGAACATGCATACGGCGTGCGTCGCCATTTTCGTCGTCTGCGAATTTAGCTCGCCGGCGACTTAAATTATAAAATCGTCTGTTACCAATAAGTGAAGATGATTTGGTATTAATCATTCGGGTGAGGGTTTTTGTAAAAAAGGCCTTACAAACCATGCAAAAAATATGGATTTTGAAAAATCTTGAGGGCGACACTATTTTCAAAAGGTGCCAGTGTCTCTTTAAAAAGCGTATCCCATCCATGTTTATGTTCAAACCCTTTCAAGGATTACAGAAAGGTATAGTGTGCCCTTACCTGAGGGTTATAGTAAAAGAGTTACAAGGCCAAAAAACGGGGTCAAGGTCACACGGGGGTAAAAATCTCAGAATCATCAATTTGTTTTAAAAATGGTGCCAAATGGTCGTCTTTACTATATATCGAAGCCGAAAATATACAGGTCGCATTGTCAATGACGTTTTGATGATCATTAAGAGGAGATATATGTGTGGTCCACAGGGTCTATGCGAGACTACTAGTCATATCGGTAAAAGTCTCACTGTGGAAAGGTGAAACACAGAATATATTTACATTTTCTATTAGTATGGACCCATGACGGATTTACAAATCAGTTTCAACAAAATCGGACCATTCTATAAAATAATGACCTGAACTTTTTTAGGCCTATTGTACAAAAACAATAGGTCAAAATATGGCAAAACTATACACTTTTAGAAACTAATGAGCAAACCGAACAGATTTGTATTAAATTTTAAAACAATTGAAACACTTTTATGTTACCACGTAACAAACTTTGCCCTCTTATAAAACACTCAAGAACACATTTTATAAAAAGACGCCATAATTTCAGATTCTCCATGAATTCTGTATTGGAACAACATTGGTGCAAAATTGTATATGAAAAACACTAAACCAAAACATAATTACAGTTCCCCATGTACTATGACCCTAGTAGTGATTCCAAGCGTATTTTGTATTATTATTTAATTATTAGTTACTGGACAGTATAAGCAAGTATAATAATTAAATTCTTTAATTTAACATATTAGCGGTCTTTTTGACGCCCATCATTCATGATCTGGGTAGAGGCCTGGGGTTTGCAGGGCGATCCTCCGTCTAGAGCCCAACAACATAAATTACATGGAATGAGATGACAGTGCCGTAACACAGTTTACATGTAGGTCATTACCTTTGACATATGGTGCATGCACACATATATAGGAGAACACGATTTTTTAATGTTGAAAGAAATGTTTCACATGTATTTCAAACTCAATGGTAACATTTTGGACATCTGAATATTTGACATCTTAACATTATACAAAAATTAAAAGTACAGATTCCCTGACCCTGGTCTCAAACAATGAAAACACCAAACTTAAAACTTTTATTTTGCAAACGCTGGGCTTTTAAGATCGATTTCTGTGGTCGTACCATATAATAAATAGTTGGACATTAATCAATGGAGTGACAATGCCAAACGATGGCAAATGAAGGATCAAAAGTGATAAACCACGAGTACGCATAGTTAACTGAATGTGGTAATTAACAATCTTCCCGATAGCATCAAATCTGATAGCCATACTCATAGTGGAATCGAACATGACCCAAGGTTCTTTAACCACACTGATGCAGTAACGCAAGTTTAATAAGTGTAATTGTATTGGAGGAAAAATCTAAACCCAGGGTTATCAAAGACAATAAATTCTTGTGTGTGTGAGTCATCTGAAACATGTTCGAGATATTGAATTGAATATCCCCAGAGGGGCCTGATAGTTGTGTTACATCATAAATGTTTTTAAAACCCCAATTGGTTAATTTTGGTAGAGGAGGGTTGCAGGGGGACCCCACCAAACTAATTATACGTTATAAGATATGGAGACCTGTCGGTACAGATCAATGTACGTCATCGTTTAGAACGAATTTACTCTTCGAGGTTGAAATCTACTTTGGAGAAGGGTAATTTCGTGTAATCTATGATGAGAGAATAAGGAAATTGAAATGTTCCATTCAATTCCATATTTTACCGACCGAAAAAGATAGCTTTACCTTTAATTACTGAATGAATAATGGCTCACCTACAACCATGATCACAAACAAAGTGTTATTACGTGAAATGATCGGTATTTTCAACTTTAAGAGCCAACATGATCCAAACCAGCCTTTTTATATTCGAAGGTAATCATAGAATGTTTTAAAGTGTGAGGATATAAACCTGACGAAAGCGAACTCTTGACAATCCTGGTGATGATGCTTTTAAAGAGACACGAGGAACATTTCCAGAAAGAAGTGACTCCCATTTTCACCCTGGTTTTTGCATATTTGGAATGAATTATCAATCTATTAGATCACACCTGACGTGAATAAGACAAATACGCCGTATTTATGTAATACGATCATAAAGATGATGCTTTAGAATTTTCTCTCGTGCCACGGACAGAAAATCAAAGCATGTTTTTCTATGGGACGAATACTATAGCAGGGAAGTTCAAAACATAGTGTTTATTTTTCTTGTTTTTCTTGTTTGTCCAATAAACCTTCGAACGGTTCTCGGTAGGTGTTTTACACCGAGTCACGTTCAAATGAGAGGAAATTCGTATCCTCAAAAAATCCTTCCTCTCCCTTTAAACATGGTAAGTTTACTGTCTTTGATCTTTAAGCTAGTTAAGCAGGTTTAGCAATAATTCTTTTTATTTCATTTCCTTTAGCTCAACCAAATAAATTTAACAATGTATTTACAAAACAGAGAATTCTACACTTTTGCTAGGTACAAAATGACTCCAAGGAGTGGGTCGTAGCTGGTACAAACTTTACATTTTCGAAGCTCTAAGATTATCTTATTTCTTTTTTTTTTTCATAACAACTTTGCCATGTTTTTAAACTGTAGTCTGTTAGCCGCAATTAAAAAAAAATCCCCCCTGTGTAAACTTAAAGTCCCCCTTCTGGATATGAAGGCCAACACAAAAAAATGGCAACATAGTTTTTCTGATTGGGTGGGGCCCCAGAGAATACATTTTGTGGTTGTCGCCAAAATAACAGAACTGCGAACGAAAGTACTTAGCCCACCCCCATACTAATATTGAATTGTGGATTTTGTACAATAGGCCAAAACTGGGGAAAGATCCACTTTAGTATTGCTCAGTAGTTTTATACAGTGAAATCACCTGCATAAGCACTTGCGTTCCAATCAATAACACTGGTATGCAATACAAGAGTAACACTTGTGGCAGTGTGTTAGTTGCATACAATGACATCGCAGTCTTAATCCACCTTCAACCTGGCATAAGCACATGCCTTCATAACAATAGCAATGCTTTGCAAATTTATCACTTAACCGGACTCGTGCTAGGCACTATCATGGGCTTCACACACCAGGGAGTTGTAGGCTAAAGATAATGAAATAACTGACCTCCCGTCGGTAAACAAGTGTGGGCAATGAGCTGATATCGGGTGCAGTGTCAGTGATATACGGCCTCGTGGCGAGGGGACACTCTGCCTAGAAAATCTAGGGCAATTGCGGTTCAAAATTGCTAGTCTCGCTAGTTTTGAGAAAAAGTCCCGTGACTGGCCTAAAACAATGGAAACACTGAAGTGAATCTGGGTCAGAAGTGACCCAAGTCCAGGCAAGGGTTTTAAAGGCAACACACTGGCAGTGTGCTAGTTTGTACAATGACATCATATTCTTAAACCACCTGCCACCTGGCATGCGCATATTGCCTCATACAATGCAAAGGTTATGCAAATTACAAAGGCAACACACTGACAGTGTGTTATTCCATAACAATGACATCAGTCTTAATCCAACTTCCACACATGGCTAATAAGCAAATGCCTTCATAAGATGTAATAGCAGTGGTATGCAAACTCATAAGGCAAACACATGGCGGTGTGCTAGTTTGATACCAATGAAAACACAGTCTTAAATCCACATGGCATAAGCACATTGCTTCCTAACAATAACATTTCATTCATATTTATCAGCACTAATAAAAACATACAAAATTGAACATTGATACAAATATAAATTTAAAAATGGCACCAAAATGAGACAAATTAGCATGAAACGAGAATTTGCGGCGCATTGTAAAAAGCGGTTTTTGGACCGATTTTGAATCCGTATAACAGATTTTTCATTTGTTTCCTGTGAGGTGGTCGTGTTGATGTACCCGTCAATGACCAGAGTTTTGGTTTTCAGCACACATGGAGTGCAGAAGGACTTATGAAGTTAAGTGGTAGAGGACCATCTTCCTAAGGATGAGTTTTATGAGGAATTTTAATCGGCATAAAACAAAAAGACCACAGCACGGAGACTGTCTTACTGAGAGTAAAAAGTGCTATTCTTCGTGATCTTGATAGTAACAAAGTTGTTTAAATAGCCCATGGTTTGACCATTGGCATTGACCTTTAATACTATAATAATAATAATAATACCGAGCTTTTATAAATCTTCATTTCATGAAGATCACAGCGCCGTTGACTATTATTATACGTTGCATCAGGAAATAGTCACAATCATTTCGCTCATGTAGGTGGCTGCCGCCAAACGCATCTTCCTATCAGTCACTTATAAGATGGTAGTATTCCCCAAACGCTTTCAGATATCGCTAGGTTCGACGAGGCAATTAAGATTAAGTATCTTGCCCAGGGACACAATACGTGGAATGAAGCGTGCTCAAAAACTCACGATTGTACAATGGTCTTAGGATTATTGAGTCCTTTTGTGGTATCGTTCGCCACACGTGCTCTCTTGACATTTTGATACTATCCATCATGCTTCCTCATCAATCGCCTTCATATCATTTTGGTCTTAGGTTCCAATCTGTGCCACCTCTTAGCTGTCAAATCATATCAAATACCGATCTAGCGTTGTCTGTAGGCATTGCAGAAGATACTCTCTCAACGACGTTGAACTTTCGGGGCAGTAGATAGGAACCCTCAGTTCATATCTTCCTTTTCTCCTGTTGTGGCAGATCATTCTAACCATTCGTAACCAAATACTTTACACAGTTCTGCTTTGCTTGAGTCTCTCTATACACATTGGAGGGACTATGCTAAACCTATTTGTGTATACAGGCTGTCCCAAAAAAATGTTCACACTCGGAACACAGGCATTTGGTAAAAAAAGTCGCTGGGGTCTTGGGTGTGTTATGCTCTTACCCTCTTAAGCTAACTCAATAAACTTTTATTGCCGTTTATTTCAGTTTAAGCTGATATGTAGAACCAAGATTGCTTCGTCAAAAAGGCGAGTACAAATCGGATTGGTCCGATTTGCCAGTGGTTACATTTGTAAGATTGTGTGAACCATGATTTGTAACATACTAATATTGGGTTATTGATGTGTGTATTGATTGTAACCGAACCTATTAACAGATATTGGCAATCCATTTGAACTTCTTATTGTCATAAAGTGTGATTATTGTCTTTATGATCAGCATCTTCGTATTTTTCAAATATAATCAGTCAATTCACTTTTAGCATAGTTAGCCCATCAATCGCCTCACAATTACCCCGAATGTTATCCAAACCACAAATGTAAACCAAACAACCAGACAACCAGTCTTCTTTATTGGATTCCAAAGAACATCTATGATTCTATAGCAGAATAACAACAAACACGATAAACCAAAATAAAAGAAACTTCTTATAACACGCCTATATTGACTAAAATCAGGCAGAATTGGAAATAAAGACAACTCAGTGGCAGCCATAAGATCCACGAACCAGAAAAGCAAGAACTAAACCAACTTTCCTCTTCCCCTATAAAGCAGTTGTGGTAGATACAAACATGATCTTTGGAAAACACGTGGCAGGAAGCTCGATGTTCTTCCTAAATAGAAAACACTGCAAAATCTAGGTTGTTTTCTTTTTTAAGATTGAAAGAAGATGTGCTACGAGGCCACGTGTATCATGTTGCATCATGCATTCCAGTGTTCTAAGTCAAAAATCGGACCAAAGTTGATTTTGCCCTCTCATATTGATGAAGCATACTTTTTTTTGTAACTATCGGATTGAATGAAATAAATGGCATTTAAAGCTTATTTTATTGGCTTTAAAGGGATAACCAAACAAAGATCCATTCGTACTTTTCTTTTTATTCAAAATGTCGTCGTTCCGAGTGTTAACAGTTTTTTAGGACAGCCGTCATATAGGGGCCTATGCTCCTCCCTCATTGTCCCGATGATTTCAATCGAGGACTGCTGCTGTAAACTAGAATCGGTCATTAAATGATTCCAAAACGGAAGCCTTGTGAAGTGAGGACTTCAATGCACGTGTAGGTAGTGACTCGAAGTCATGGCCTAACATGGTCATCTTTGGAGTTAGTCGGGAGGGCTGGGTGGGTCCCTGTGCATAGATGTGCCCTAAGTTACTCTTAACAGCCATGTTATGACCACAGACATACACAAAAAAAGTGAGGGTAGACCTTTGCTGCCCTGGCCTTTTCGCCAGAGGGCGTTTTCAAAATGGCCGAAAAATTCCATTGAGACGCCATATAATGGCATTTTCATAGCCATTAAATTGGGTGGAAATGGCCCAGTTTTTGTAGTATTTTTCTATTTTTGTTTATGTCAAATGTATATGAGCGGCACATTCACCACTTAAATTATTATGTATTGAGGGCGCTTTCAAAATGGCCGCCAAATAATTATTTAAACACCTTATAATGATTGATTTTAATAGCCATAAAATGTGTTAAAATGGTCCAGTTTTCCAGTGTTTTCCTAAGATTTGTTGGTCATATGGTATAGCGTGGTAACATCCCGTACTAAATGTATTCGCGTGGAGGGTCGTTTTTTTCAAAATGGTGCCAAATGCAATTTAGCAATATAATGTTTTACTAGCCAAATAATGGTGTGAAATGTCCCCATTTTTTAGTGTTTTGCTCTATATTGTGGATGTCAAATGTATAGAACGGTACATTCACCACTTAAAATGTATCTTAACTTGAGGACGCTTTTCAATATGGCCGCCCCAAAAAAAAAATGCGATTTCATGAGGTATGATACGCCTAAAATGGGGAAATGGCCCAGTTTTTCCCTATTTGTGATTTTTGTCTCCATCATTTGTTGAGTTATTCCCAGAAGACGTCAAAAACTAATGCGGTTTCATTTCTCTTTTTCTAGCTTTTATGATATCAAAGCTTTCTGTTATGTTTCAGTTTAATGGATTTGATCATTTGATTAACCAGTACAATACTGTTACTGTGATATTACAATCCAAGTGCTGAAATAGGGTTGTGCCAGCTGCCGCCTCAACGACTGCAATAGTTGGATTGTGATGATTCATTGAAGACACCATAGGCAATCGTGAGGTAGCGTCTCGAAGGAGGAGACGAAGATTTCCACACGACTAATAGTGGAATGATGGCCAATGTCTGAAAGCCAAAAATTCTGCAGCACATTGGGATTTCACAGACCACAGCTTTGGATTGTTGGATTATGTGTGGAAGTGTGTGTAAGCTGCAAAACAGGTGATATAGTCCTGTGATTCTTACCAGACCAAGGTCTGAGCGAAAACAAAGTCAGTCATGGCTGCCAATTAAATTGATAACACAATTTAACTCGGGATGTACCCCTGTCGAGATAGGGGTTGAATGGTCATTTTGGTAGAGTTTCCCTATTTGTGGAGGTAAAGTGGATAGAAGGGTCAGACCTCATATGCTATGTATGCAGTAATGCCGTCACACTCAACCGTAGTGTGTTTCATTTACCTATGCATTTGTACTATTACTATACTATAATTATTTCTCCATGGATCCAGTTGAATGGCCAGCGACTGTAAGCAGATCTAGGTGGTAATGCTAATGAATGCCTACAATGACAAGTTTTGATCCTTTTGATACAAAATGTAAGGATCAATATGGCAACCATTATCTTATTTTCCTCCTGAATTTGTTTATGTTTTGAACCATAACTACAAAACTGGCCTTTAGCAGTTGTGACCTGGATGTTATGAATTGCGTTTTTTTAAATAAGTAAGTCAGATTATTTAATACTCTGTTAATTTGTTGGTGATCTCGAAAAGCACACGAATCAGGGATACTGTTTTTGGCCTGTTTATGGTCTAAACCTTCTATGAACTTTACCTCAACACATGGGACACTCTACAGAACTAGACCCATTTCACCACGAGGTTCTCTATAGATAGAGAGGCAAAACGTTAACGTAATCTTTAGAAATTCACCCTCTCGCATGTTTTGCGACCACAAAGAAAACCTAGATTACCAACAATAGAATGCAATTGCTGCCTCCGCTTCCACATATTGTGGGTGCCGCTTTGAATATAAACTAATCGGTAGTGATACAAATTAAGGTATGGTGGAGAGGTGGCGGTGTAATAATAGTGTACCTGGATTCTTGTGCTCAGATACTCTTTTTTCTCAGAATGCAATGGCGCGCTAGGTGAAAAGATGTATTAATTGATGCGGTTTATTTAAATCAAGACGACTGACGTTTCATTTCATCGTTGTGTGGACAGGGTAGGGTACAAAATTTAACCCCCCATAGGCACCCAACATAAAACAAATTTCTTTGGCGGATGTTTTGTATCGAATTGAATTATGTGTGTATACAAGACCAAACTAATAATATTCCGTGGCAAATTCAAAATGTCAGCGCCCGCACGGACGATGAGTTTGAATGGGTTCCACCCCATGATGTCAACCCATATCTCACAAGGAAGGGGTAAATTCAGATTGTTGTTAATTCAATGGAATTGGTAGCATGACTCTATATGTTTTGTTCAGATCCTTCACAGAGGTTTGTCATTGTAAGAATTATCGTTATAGTCAAGATAGCTGTTTACAGCTGAGGTAGACTTCCACACATGATCAAAGCTATGTCTGAGGAAAATCCCCCAAAATGCTGCCGATTTTGTCTTCGCTTTTCAGGAAGTGGCCTTCATGTCCAATAGTATGTCAGGTGGAAATATTTTCTCTTCCTACGAGCGGCTCACAGCACGAGTGCCAATTATCATTACGATGCCATCAGGAAATCGTCACAATCATTTCGCTTCATCGAGGTTAAAGTGGCTAAGGCGCACAACCATATTAGCACTTAAATAATATATCACCATTAAACAGCATAGTATGAAACAAAATCCAGTAAACTGAAACATCACTAGAATATCATTAAAATTACACTGTAAGAAAAAGAGAAAAGGAAATGAACCCAACTTTGTTAAAACCTGAAAAGGAATGTCACAAAAATGGAGAAAAAAATAAAGCAAATAAGGAAACACTGAAACAATGGACATTTCACCCCCTTTATGCTATTAAACATCATCACAAGGTGTAAACCGACTGGGATGACTGCAGCCATTTTTAAAAGCGGCCTCCCCCTAGGAATACCTTAAATGGTGAATGTGACCGCTCTCTACATTTGACATCAAAAATAGCAAAACACTGAAAAAATGGGGCATTTACCCCATTTTTGGTAGTACAACTTATTATGAGGGTGTAAATTTATTGGTGGCCATTGTGAAAAGCGCCTTCAATGAGGAATACATTTTAGTGGTGAATGTGAGACGTTCTATACATTTGACATCAACACATATTATTTTAAAAACACATGAAATGGGACCATTTTACCCCATTTTATGTGCAATTAAAACATCATGATAGGTGTTAAATAGCATTAGGCGGCCATTTTTGAAAATATTGTTTTAGGTTTAGGGTTAGGAGGAAATTTAAGTAGTGAATTTTTATCGCCTATACATTTGACAAACAATATAGGAAAACACTACAAAATGGATCATTCACCCAATAAAGTGGCTATGAAAACGTCGTTACATCGTGTTAAATGGCATTTGGCGGCCATTTTGAAAACCCCCTCTACGAAAAAAGTGCCGGGGGTAGCAAAATCTACCCGCACTTTTTTGTTAGGTATGATGGTCTATTACATGGCTGTGAAGAGTAAATTAGGGCCACATTCTCATGCAAACGGGATCCACCCAGCATCGCACAAGTGGGAAAATGAAAACGATAATGTCAATGATTACTCGAAACTTTGTTTCTTACCATTAGTTAAGTTTGACCTCATTCTCTCCAGGACCACTCAGCTGATGACCAGTGTTGGGACCAAAAGCTATCGATCGTGTTGTTGCAAGCTAAGGCTTCACCAAATAAGATAAATCTCACTAACCAGGAGCGTAAGACCAAAGATAATTTCCAGCAAGGTCATCATCTAGAACCTTCAGCTAACCTTGAGGTAATGTTTTTCTTCCAGTTACACATTGATACACTTGAAAGGCCTATGATAAAGACTAAGAAGTGTGGTCAGAAAAAAAAAAGATTTGGAAGAAAGATAGAAATGTACCAGCTCAAACTCTTGCAAGACTAGAGCCCTTATTGCATCTAAGCGCAGGGTTCGCAAGCTAAAGGACAAGCCATTTCCAAGATAATCCATCAGGGCGTAAGACTTGCCAGAAACAAATGTTCAAAAGGGAGTCAGGGTGGGGGAAAAGGAGGAGGGGAAACTCAATTCCGTCCACCCAATCTACATTATGACCTACGAAATTCCATCCAGCAGGGTTGATGACACTGGTAAACATAAAGGGCGTGTTCGAAGGCATCATTAAGAAAACTACTGGCCCACGCAGTTAGCAAAGCAGTTCTTCAATACTAGGGTTTTTTTCTTTTTTTTTTTGTTTTTTTTATGGCAGAGGCTATCACGGACAAAGTACAAAACCAGAAATAAGCGGAACAATATCTGAGTGTACTCAAGGGACATGAAACGCTTTCTCTGTGATGCCTGAACTGGATTGCCCGGGGGGGCACTGTTATTCAAAGGTGGATATCATGCTAGTTGTATGGAATCCCAAAACGTACCCTAGCACGTATTTCACTTGGCAAGGAAAAACACCTAAGCATGTATTGTGGTTGATTTTGCTGCCCTAAAACAAGTACTTTAGGGCTTGGTTTTTGCTACCCTTAACACGTGTTTTGGTTTAATTTTCAAACCCTAAACAATTGCATGACAGTTTACAAATACACCCTAAACACGTAATTTGGATAATTTTCTACCCTAAACGAGAAACGTTTATAAAATGTACATTTAAACCACTTTAAAGGCTATAGGCTCTTATTGTAAATGGCCCTAGCCTGATAAAGGAAAATTTTACACATGTTTCACTGAAGTTTTTAATTTCACTCTTTTGTGTAAAAGCTTCAATTTGCGCATTATCTAGAGCCTAATATGTTTAAAATTTAAATCCATTACATTTAAATTGTGTCCCAATTTCTTGAAATTAAGGTGCTATCGGGTGTTGTAATTGATTTTTTCCTGCATATTCAGCCATTATTTCAACTAAGTAAAACCCGGAATAAAATATCCATGACCTTATTTTGATGGACATTAAATTAGAGCCGAACCCTATTCTGTTTCTACGCCAATAGGCCTAACATCTAAAACGATTATTCTTAGTGTAGAATCAATACGCGAAAATAAATGAAACCTCAAAATTATAAAGTCTATATATGTAGGAGACGGCCCAAGACAAGGAAAAATAAGCTGAAATAAGGCTTAAAACGGTTTTAAAATCACTCGGGGAGTCTACCATATGAATCAGAAGAAAATCGGGAACAAAAACTATTTTCCAGCATTTCAAGGTAATTTTTACAAGTACTCAAATAATCACAACCCTAAAAAGTATTTTTCGACGTGGAAAAGCATACCATATTTTAATTTTTGACGATTTGGTACCCCTAAACAAATGTACGCCGTACATCGCTTGATCTCAAAAACGACCCCTAATTACGCGTTTTTGTACCCCCACGAGCATGATATCCACGTTGGAATACAAGTGGCCCCCCACGGGACTGGATGAAACTACTCCCTGATGAACTTCAAAAGCATAGACAAGCTTCTCGGGAATAAGGACACAGGGAAAGGATGCCATGCAGTTGAGTCATAAGAGAGTATACCAAGTCGGTTGCTTGCCCTTCACAAGCTTCTCCTCAGAAATGATGGATAGAAGACCGTACCTCATAATATTGAGCGATCCAAAACATCATCACTTGTGCAAGAGAACAGAGGGGAATAGAAATACTGCTGTTAAAAACTATCCGTGGCATTTTCCTCCTCAGTATTGTTGGCAAGCTGTTGCCCGCATTGCTTGCTTCCAGGTTAAGGATACGTGCCCCCAGAATATACCCAGAGTCTCAATGTGACTCGATCTGAAAGTTCAACGATAGATGTGATATTCTCCGTCCGTCAGCTGCATTAGAAGTTCGGGGAACAGAACCAATTTGGCATTCGTAGAGTGGACTTTATCATACACTAAGAGCGATCAAAGGGTACGCCCTACAGGATTATTTGCGTATCCGGTCAATGAGCGCGTATTCAGCGCGTATACGCATTATATCAGGCGGTTGACCACGTACTCGCCTGATCCACTTACAGAGCGGGTATATTAAAATGTTTCATCTACACGGATGCGACACGAACCAATTTGGTTTATAATACTTTACTACAAGAAGAAAAAAGAAAATATTGGTTTTAATAAAGAACTGACACATTTGTTATTATCAACTTCTTTAGAAGGACTTGTGGTATGATAAATCATTATCGGTTCAGCGTCGACTTATACGGGGAATTACCATGCGCTTGGCCCCATACGGGTTCAGCCTTCCGCTTCACCCGGCATGGGCTTCGCGCATGATTCATCCCCCGTATAAGAGCTCCGCTCCACCTGATAACTAATAATACGTGAGCAGAGATGGTCGTTTTAGGACGCTCCCTCTAATTGGCTACCCACCTAAACTTCTCAGCATAATTCGGTAGACGTTCGAATATAGAAGTCCCATGGATGCAAATGAGGTATTGCCATCATTCCGTCAAGCGCTACTGCCAAACGTATTACAGCGTAGGACGGAATCAATTGAATAATCATTTTGCATCCATGGGACTTCTAATCTGTATATAATTATTTCACCACGGTGGTATGATGAGTACTGTGCAGTTCGATGAGTTCGAAGTCAAGACGGTGTTTGTTGTGTAAAAGGGGGGTTATAGACGACAACGGAATAAAGCGTGGAACAAATGTTTGCGTGAAAGGAGTGCCCTATTCTTCACCGTTGTAGGTGGACTATGAGTCCGGAGGACACAGAATCTCCGTCACACGGTGAAATAAAGGTGCGTGTAGCTCCCCACTTGTTACATGGGATATCTATAATGTACTATGTACTTTAGTATATTCATAAGCAGATAAGGAACTGGCAACTTAGTAACAAGGCTTTCTAAAGATGGCAGCTGACATGTATGCATGTAGTCAGAGGTGATGTAGTTAAGCCATGCTAATAAAAAGTGCGTATTATCAAGGCAAAGCTTGAAACATGGTGGTCAAAAGTGGGTAACGCGACAATCGTAGGAGTGGTTATCACAGAATCCCGAACCAAGAGTTCTTACATGTAAAACAAGAAATAGAAGGGAACTAGCGACAAGTGGATAAATTGCGTTACGGTAGCATGTAAAACAAAAACCCGTTCCAAATCGGTGTACCGATGTCAGAAAGACCTCTGAAAAACAGTTCGGAGTAGGGCTCATCAAAGACAATAGTTCACAGAATAATAGTCATAGGTCCTCATCTAGGCGCAGTAATGAAAATATGAATACCTCCTGGGCTCCACACTTCCCCTCAGAAAAGTTTAGAAGTGTACCAAAAAAAGGGCAGCAGGCATAACTGAAAAAGTTTAAGCAAAAGTGGATAAATTTCGCACTAGCGCACTTGGAATCTGAATGAAAGCATTGTTTGCCACATTATTAACTATTATGGCGTGATGATGCTGTCGCTGAATATAATAAGTTTAAAGTTGTCCTTTTAATGCTGGTGGACGACGAAAACAAGATTAAACCAGTGTTCGACAAATTTCAAGAGTTTTATGCAGCAAGTATAAATATGATCTACGAGGAGTCAGTTCAATTCATGTGAAGAGGAATGTATTGAATAATATTCACAAAATGACGTACTTTGTCTGAGACATCGCGAGGTATGGCGATTTGAGGGGGGGGGGAGTCACTCATCAGAGATGGAATCAGAAATGACAGGCTACGTGAACGCCTCTTGAACAAACCAGATTTGACTCTCCAGATGACCATTGAGGGGGACATCAAAGCTATTGAGTCTACACAAGCACAGCTAAAGCAAATGGCAGAAATAACAGTAGTAGCAATCAAGTCCATTTTTACGAGAAGAAGGAAATCGGTGCAAGACGACGCAACGCAGCCACACAAACAAATAATGTTGGAACATCAAGCAAGAAAAACGAAATTAAACCGGTGCTGAGAGAATGAAGGCGCTGTGGGAAATAAACATGTCAAAGACAAATTTAAGTATCCAGTTTGTGACCAAAAACTTGCAAGGATCTGGTAGAAGAGGAAATCACTTTGTACAACAAGTTCCAAATGAAAATGTAAAGTCAAACAACTTGAGCAAGAAGTAGAATATGATGAGGCTTTGCCTTCAAAGACAATGTTTGTGAAATAGCGATAGGAAAAACACAAGAATAGTGGACACATGGGCATCCTCGTGATGTAGTAGTAAGCAAGGACTGGACGAAGAAGCACACGAGACGATCCACACCAAGTACAGAAAATTACGCATTGGCGAGTAACAACAAAGCAAGTTAAACCACTGGGACACACAAAGTTGAATATTTGAAGAAAAGAAAAACTAACACCAATTCTGGGAAAGAAGACTGCAGAATTCACGGAGTTAGTGGAAGTCATGTATGAGAAATTCAAGTTGAACAGACCATCGCAGCAGATCCTAGAGTAATACACCGATGTAGTTCAAGGACTGGGTTGTCTACCGGAAATGGTATCACAAACAGATTGATACTGCCGTACTGCGGTATAAACCAGTCACTGGCGAGACGATGTGCCAGTTGGTTGAGAAATCACTCAGCTGGAATGAGAATTGGGTAAACTTCAAGAAAAGGAAGTGATTTACTGTATAGTCCAATACCAAAAATCTTCACAGTGTGCTTGACGCCAAAGAAGGTTTGGCAAGTAGAGTTGGATCAAGCATCAGCAGAACTCACCCATTCACCATCTCCATTCGCTAGTATTACTCAAACCTTTATCGTTCGGATCGGAATTTCTCAGCTCCAGAGGAGGTTCAAAGAAGGAATTCACAATGGGTGACTTATTGTAGTGGATTAGAAGGTCCAGACATGGAAACGGCAGCTGAAGATAATGCGACAAACCTAACAAACTACTGGAAAAAAGCCAGAAAAGAAAAAAAGAGAGAAAGCTAAATCAGTTGACGGAGATGTCCGTACATAGCGGATCATCACCAAGCAGTGGTCTGCGGCCTGATCCAATCTGTCCGCCATTAAAGAATGCCTCCGCAAGCTAGGAAAAAATTGCTGTAGGGGGCTGGGAAGCCCCCCCCCCCCCCCCCCCCCCCCCCCCCAAGACAACTGACAAAAAAATAGCTGAGGTTGAAAAATGTACTAAGAACCCGTACCACGATACTATGATGTAACAGAACCAATGACATTCAGTTTGTGATGCCTCACAGGCTGGGGTTAGGGGCAACAATTTTCAAATGAGATCAAACAACAGCATTCGCAGGGGCGTTAACCATCGGGGGCGATCACAAGGCTCCCCACACGCAAGCTGGCCCTCAATGAAGAACGTTTTGTTACGTGTCTAGGAGAAAGACCTAAATTCGCCCCCCCTGCAACCTTACCGTGGACTGAAGAGCAGACGGATCCCCGTTGTAGTCTGTAGCAGGTTACAGCCACTTGCGCGCGGCTGCGGGGTTATGCGTCGAGTTATAATACCCAAAATTCATACAGACAAGATAGATAAAATCTACTAGAAAAGCCGTGTATTGGTAGTGATGAATAAGGATGTGACATAACAAATACGAAGTGAGGTCTTGGATGCGGAAAACCAAAGTAAAGATGCCAAATGACATGCAAAATGCCTTGGGGCCACAAGAAGTGTGGACTGATATATTTGGGTTGGATGGAAAGCTATTATGCAGTCACAGTAAGAACGATTTCACTTTTGGGAAATAGAGCATTTTACCCCGCGCCGCGCGCAATGGCTGTAAGCCTGCTGAAACTAACACGGGATCCGTCTGCTCATTCAGTCCACGGTAGGTAAGGGATTTAGCCGGCTGACTATGTTTTCAGTTTGTAGACTTATGGCCCATCTTTTTCACATTCATGCGGGGACCATTGAATATTAATTATAAAGAAACAATATACAGATGTTGATTCTAATAAAGGGAATTTTATTATGGAAAACAGCCAATGTTGAAAAAGAAAGATTTGATGACGTCAAATTGATTGGTTATTATTTTGTTCGGGGAAAACCCATTCAGGTAAAATGACGTACGGATCCCTCCATGGAAAAAACAACCGATTATCGTAATCGTACGTAGGTTTTTGATCAGTAGGGGAAAGGTAAATTTTGTACTGGTTTAGTAGCTTAAATCCACGGTGTCTTTGGGAAAAAAATAATAGCACTTGGGAAGAGGGGCATGTACAGACAGTGATTTAAACTAGTAGGATTTATATATATCCGGTCGCCCCGAAGAAGCAAAAGGAGATCGGATACCTGACACGTGACCAGGTACCTGACACGTGACGTGACCACCAAACTATTCATCTCGTCACGTTTATAACTACAATACGGCAAAGCAGCAAGGATTCTGTATCTCTGTTGTGACAGCGTAATCGATCAAGATTTGAGGGACTATTACATGTGCGTTATGTACAGGGAGGGTAGGACACGATATGCGCGATTTGGGCATTGGGGATTCCAAAACGGTAATTTGTGAAACTGCTACATGCATTTACTATGGCAGTCTCGGTCCCAGTGACATTAAAAAATCATCTCTTAAAACCTTTGTTCCAAGGATCTTAGTAATATCATGATAAATTAGAAAAAAAATATGAATTTCATCAATCATGCTTCTGTTAAATTAACTGTGCATAACTCAAAACTCCAGAAACTTGCCCTGCCAAAAGTAATCTCTATCAACATAATACCCTGAACATACGCAGCCATGGCTACAGAGCTATGGGCTCTGTAGCCATGCGCACCGAAACACTCTCATATCCAAACAGGCCTATTATAATATGAGACCACCCCAAAACCATGCACTCCTGGATTATCGGCCTGATATAAAACTGTGGACCTGGAATAGGCCAAATGAAAGCACAATTGCCAGACATGGGCATCCCAGATAAGTTGTGAGGGACAACGGTCCATTCCTCGGAGAAAATTCAAAGCATTTTTCAGAAGTATAGGGAATTCAAACATTTAACCTCTTCACCAGCATACCCCCAAAGTAAGTGGGCAAGTCCGAGTCAGTGGTGAAAAACAGAAAAACAGTAGTTGATGAAAATACGCGAGCATTGCAACAGTTACGGACACTTGGCTATCCTCGAGTACAGTAATGCACCAAAGCAAGGTTCAAGCACAAGTCCCGTGCAGAAGTTAATGAGTCTATGCACCAAGACGCGTATTCCCATCGCAGCAAGCTATTGCAGCCAATGGTACTCAATGTCTGTAAAAAAGAATAAAAGCAAAGAAGACAACGAAAGTACCGTACTACAACCGCGGAGCTAAGAATCTGAAGTCCTTATAGAAGGTGATAGAGTGCGAGGGCAGCAGTAGGTCATAAACAAGAGTGGATTTGAAAGCTGCAATAGTCAAAAAGAAGCTTGACTACATAATCTTATGAAATCAAACACTGACAACGAAACAATTTTGCGTTCGCACCAGGAAAGCAGCTGAGAAAGTCAAAGATATTGCAAACCACCAAATGAAGCTGAAGTTGAAACAGCAGCAACCACACGCAAACGCTCACAGCACCACCAAAAACACACAAGTCAGCCCAGCACCGCAGAACGAGAGGTCCAAGACAAGATCACGGAAAACAGATTATACACAACAGAAAAAACAAATTCAAGAGTGTTATGGCAGGCAAGAGTAAAATATGATCTACGAGAGGTACGGTTCAATTCATTGAGAGGATGTATGCATAATATGGTCACGAGACAAATTACGTACTTTGTATGAGACCTGCGAGTTGGCACTTGAGGAAGTCATTTATTCATCAGAGATGGCAGTCGAAATGACAAAGGGCTTGACGTGAACGTCTCTTGAACAAACCAGATTTGACTCTCCAGATGACCATTGATGACATCAAAGTCTATGAGTCTACAAGCACACAGCTAAAGCAAATGGCAGATAATAACAGTAGTAGCAATCAAGCCATTTTACGAGGAAGAAATCGAGGTGCAAGCCGACGCAAGCCACACAAAACAAAATAAGGGGGACATCAAGCAAGAAAACCGAAATTAACCGGTTGCGGATGAGAATGCAGGCGATGTGGAATAAACATGTCAAAGACAAATTTAAGTATCCAGTTTTTGACAACACTTGTCAATGGATCTGGTAGAAGGAAATCACTTTGTACAACAATGCTTCACAAACAAAAATGACAAAGTCAAACATCTTGAGCAAGAAGTAGAATATGATGAGCATTTGCCTCAAAGACAAGTGTTGTGAATTAGGATAGGAAAAACAAGAATACGCAGAATGTTTCGGTGGAACCAGGGGCAAGCTCATGTGATGTAGTTAGCTAAGGCAAGGACTGGACCGAAGACGCCATAGAGACGATCACACCAAGGTTACAGAAATTACGTCATTGGCGATGGTACAACAAAAAAGACAAGATTAACACTGGGACACCCAAAGTTGAAATATTTGAAGAAAAGCTAACACCAATTTGGGAAAGAAGACTGCAGAATTCACGGAGTTAGTGGAAGTCATGTATGAGAATTATTAAGTTGATACAGACATCGCAGCAGATCCTAGAGTAATACACCGATTGTATTTCAAGGGTGGTCTACCGGAATGTTAGCAAAACAGAGTCATATGCCGTTACTGCCGGTAAACCAGTCCCGAGAGCCGTGTGCAGTTTCGTTGAGAAATCCACTCAAGCTGAAATTGGATAAACTTCAAGAAAAAGGAGAAGTGATTACTGTAGAGTCCATATACCCAAAATCTTCACAGTGCTTGACGCCAACGACGGGTTCTGGCACGTAGAGTTGGATCAAGGGGGGGGGCATCAGCAGAACTCACCACATTTCACACTCCATTCGCTAGATATTACTGAAACCTTTATCGTTCGGAATTTCGTCAGCTCCAGAGGAGTTCCAAAGAAGAATTCACGAAGTCTTGCAACAACTAGATGGAGTGGGTGACATATTGGTAGTGGATAGAGGTCCAGACATGGAAAAAACGGCTCCGCAGCCTGAAGATCATGATACAAACCTAACCAAACTTACTGGAAAAAAGCCAGGAAAAAGAGAGAAAGCTAAAATCAGAGTTGACGGAGATTTTGTCGTAATAGGCATCATCTACAAGCAGTGGTCTGCGGCCTGATCCAATCTGTCCGCCATTAAAGAATGCCTCCGCAAGCTCGAAGAATGCTGCTTATGGGGACTGGGAGAACATACAGTGATCCAAAAACAATAGCTGAGGTGGAAAATACAGAGAACCCGACCACGATACTAGGATGTAACAGAAACCAAGACAGTAACACGTGATGCATCACAGGCTGGGTTAGCGAGGCAACAATTGTTTAAAGAGATCAACCACTAGATGTAGCAGTGGCCAGTAACAATCGGGGGCGCTCCAAGCTCCCCCGCAAGCTGGCCTCCCATGAACGGACCGTTTGTACAGTTGTCTATGGAGAAGAACCTAAATTCGCACCCTAAGAAAATGCTGGCAACCCCTTCTCCCACCCCCCCATTTGCAACAGGCTGGTTCAGCCACGGAGTATTCGCGTCAAGGAGCGTTGACAGGAGACAGAAACAAATATGCACAAGATTGAGAAGGAATGTTACTATTGTGATGGATTGAGTGTGTCTCGACCAGTACTGTATGGAAAAGAAGTCAAAGTGAATCGGATCACCAAACATTCTAGACTTTATGAAGAAACCAACTGCCTGAAGGCACCGAGAGGTCTGCAGCGTTTGTTTCTAATGTAAGATGTTACGTCTTCAGAGGTAGGATCTAAAAAGTGACAGTATAAAACAGGAAAACACATGTGTATAGCGGACACTCTCAGTCGCGCATACCTCAGCAATGACAAAGAAGCAAGTAGCTTATGGAGAAGAGAAGTCAGCACAGGTTAACTTGATGGAGAAGAAAGATCTGAGAATCGACATGTCAAGTACCGCCTACTGCGAAAACAAGGATATTGACAGAAATAAAGCGAAAACCAAAGAAGCCAAGCACTCAGAAGCTGAAAACGTCATCATGAACGGATGGCCACGGAAAACAGTATCGAGTACCGAATGAAATACAGCATTCTTCATTTCAGAGAGGAACTGCGGTAGTAGATCTATCCTATTCAAAGGGAGCAGATCGAGTAATAAGGAACCCAAAATCTATACCAGACAAGATAGATAAATCTACTAGAAAAGCCGTGTATTGGTAGTGATGAATAAGGATGTGACATAACACAATACCGAATAGTGCAAGGTCTGTGATGCGAAACCAAAGTAAAGATTCCACATGACAGGACAAAATGGCCTGGGGCCAAAGCTGGGGACTGATATACTTTGGGTTGGATGAAGATCTAGCAGTCACAGTAGATTACTATTTCACTTTTGGGAACTAGATTATCTGCCTGATAAAACTGCTGACATGGTAATAGGCAAAATGAAAGCACAATTTGCCAGACATGGCATCCCAGATATAGTTGTGAGTGACAACGGTCCATCCTCGGAGAAATTCAAAGCATTTTCCAGAAAATGGGAATTCAAACATTTAACCTCTTCACCAGCATACCCCCAAAGTAATGGCAAGTCCGAGTCAGTGGTGAAAACAGCAAAACAGTCGTTGAAATAGCGAAAGCATGCAACAGTTACGACACCTGGCTATCCTCGAGTACAGTAATGCACCAACGCAAGGTTCAAGCACAAGTCCCGTGCAGAAGTTAATGAGTCTATGCACCAAGACTCGTATTCCCATAGCAGCAAGGCTATTGCAGCCAATGGTACTCAAGTCTGTAAACAAAGAAATAAAAGCAAAGCAGACAACGAAAGTACCGTACTACAACCGCGGAGCTAAGAATCTGAAGTCCTTATAGATAGGTGATAGAGTGCGAGGGCAGCCAGTAGGTCATAACACAGAGTGGATTGGAAGCTAGCAATAGTCAAAAAGAAGCTTGACTACATAATCTTATGAAATCAAAACTGACAACGAAACAATTTTGCGTCGCAACAGAAAGCATCTGAGAAAGTCAAAGATAGAGTTTCAACCACCAAATGAAGCAGAAGATTTAGACATCAGCAGCAACCACACGCAAGCTACAGCACCACCAAAAACAACACAAGTCAGCCAGCACAAGCATGAACGAGATGTCCAAGACAAGATCAAGAAACAGATACACCACAACAGAAAAAAATTTCCAGATTATGGCAAAGAAACAAAGCCAAGAAAGCCATTAGATGTGTGAAAATCCTGTGCATCATAGGAACTCACAAATTCTTATGTGAGTGCAGTTTAGCTGTTATTTCATTAATTAGGACAATTTGGGCAGAAAAGTGTTGCTAATTCACTTTTAGCCAAAATATAATGGCTGGATTAGAACAGTATAGCTGAATTGCAGTTCAATGTTCAATTTCTTTCAAGATGGGTAAGAATAACTCACATCCAAACAAAGAGAGCAAATTGATGCACATTGCTCTATTATTTAATGAATACCTGATGTGGAAGTCCACCCACATTCAGATTTACACAAAGTATGTAAAGCAAAGCATTTAACAACACACCTGCATGTTTGCAAGATAAATTGGTGTGTGAAGATGGAAATCCTCTTTTATCTTGAAAAGGAAGTGAACTTTTATTAACTTTCAAGAGGACAAGTGCAGAACAGAAACTCTGTGAAACTGAACTTTGCAGAAGATACAGTTAGTCACACCAATGTAATTAAGGATAAGTTTAAGGCGTATAGACAGCTTAGTTTAGGCAAAAGTTAAATAAGTATTGTAGAGTTTTGGATTCAATTTAAAGTTTGAGCTCCAAAAGATATAAATTTTAAAGTTACTGGTTAAAGCATTGAAAGTCGGCATGTATGAGAGTTAATGCTGATAATTAAGCCTGTGGGACTGTGAGAAAACTAATTTTAAGGACTTGAGGCAAGAACTCAATAGTTAAAGAGACATGAGGAGATTTCCAGGAAGAAGCGCCCCCAATTTTTCTCGAACCCCGGTTTTTTACATATTTGGAATGCGTACCCATGTATTAGATCACACCTGAAGGGAATAAGCGGAATACGCCATCTTTATGTAATAAGGATGATGATTTAGTAGTTCTGTCGTGCACGACAGAGAACGTCAAGCATGGTTTTTCTATTGGGAAGCGATTACGAGAAGCAGGCAAGTTCAAACAAGGTTGCGGTTGTTTTTTTTGCACATGTTTGTCCAATTACAACCTTCATAAAGTTCTCGGTGGTGGTCTACAAAAACGATCCAGTGAGAGTGAGAGAAATGCGTATCCTAAAAAAAATCTCCTGTCACTTTAAGTCAACACTCAAAGACTTTACGAGACTTCATGATAAACTCAAAAAAAAAAATATTCTCTTTTGTTTAAAAAAGGTTAAATTTTTAACATTGCTGTTTTCTTATAATTAACATTTGGAATGATATTCATAAACAGCTAAGGAACTGGCAACTTTTTAGTATAACTATGTGTGTGTCTCGAATGGGAGGAAGCCCGGGTCCATGCTATAATATGCTAAATTTCTAATTAAAAAAATGTGTTTTTTTTGTTATCAAGAAAGGCTTGGAAAACCACTTTCTTCAGCATCTTTTTCATTGCTTTTAAGGCAATTCTTTTTCGCTATCAAGCAAATCGATGTATACTTCACTCAAGATCTGATAGCCGCCTCTCAAAACACTGCAAGGTTCCGTGTCAAGACCCAAACAAGGAAGGACAAGCTTATTATAGGTATCTGCCTTCTTTGCCTATGGACCGACGGGACTTAAACGGTTTTTGGACAAGTTTCAAACTCCTTATCATGCAAATCAAAGCAGTAGAAATGGGAAAGTTGTCCATCGGTTCAGTACTTTGGCCTGAACAGTCAATATGACACAACTCTCTTTGGATGCAGAGATCAAAAACCGCATAGCATGGCACAGAGGGGAAAACAGTACAGGGGGAAAATGCCATACAAAATAGGGAGGTTGGGTTAGCAAATAGGGAGGACTTATTAAGGAGATGTTCCCATGCGCTGAAACAAGTATAACTCATTTTAGCTATCTTGTCGTTCATAAGAAGCGCTTACCAAAGCACGGCACCACCTTTTGAATATGATATGGTATAATTTTTTTTGACAACATGGTAAAAAAATTATATTGATTACATCAAAATTTACTTGTCAATATATAAACTTGCTGTATAAAGGAAGTGTACAATGCTAGGTGATTACGATCTGAATTACAGCTATGGTCCTGGCGAGATAAATAATCTGGAAACTAGATTCTAAGTCAAATATGGTCCAGGACCATATTTGCCCATTTGGTCCTGGAGAGCATGAATAAAATATGGTCCAGGTACAGGAGGCATATTTGAATATGCTTGATTGCTCCTGGTGAATATGCTCCTGGAGCTTAAAATTAAACACCACATCGTAACGTCCGTATTGATCTCGCCGGAAGGGCGCGAGCTAAGGATATTTCAGAAATAACCCTTTACAGTGGAGTTGATTCTTCAGCTCAACGATTTTTTTTGAACATAGATAAAAGATTTTTTATAACATACGGCAAAAGATTTCGCATTTACGTGATAAACCCAGACGGGCTAAAGTTGGTTTGATTTCGTGCCCACCATCTTCTGATAGAAAACGCGATAAAGCGCCCTCTATAAATACACTTTTTATAATGGCAGGCACGGCCTATCGATGGGGAGTTTTATTTATATTGTTGTTCATGATATAGCTGGTGAATTTTCTCGTAAATGGACGTTAGGTTCGCTTTGATAAGCAACTGTTTCTTATTGCCAAAAAAATAAAAAGAAACTTTGGCATCTTGGTGACTGCACATAACCACAGGCCTCAGGTTGAAAGTCACAATACAGGGGTGTGTTCGTCCTTCCAGAAACTTTTGATCTGGTCCGTGTTAGTAGTATAGTAAAAGGCTACAAAGACGAACATAATAGATAATGTCTATGAAAAAAGAATTGGTTCTTCAATCTACAACTTAGTAGCCTGGGCTGGGACAGGATAATTGACAACCATCTATCTCAACCAAAAAACAAAAGAGTATTTATCTAGCCCTGGTGGTTAGAGTCTCAAACATGTCAAAGCTATTCTAAACTAACGAAATTAAATGCAATTTTATTTATACATTCATAATCTTGCAAATAAGATGAGATGAACATCAGCTAAGTTCAAAAAAAGCTCATCCACACAATATTCAAAAATATTGTGAAAATTTTAAAATTAAAAAATTTTGTCAGTTGGCTGATAAATCCTCTTCAACTTGATTACATGTGTTTGGTCAACAAATAATGAGAGTTATCTTTTTATTTTTTGCCTTGTTTTTTTAAAGTCTAAAATAGTGTTGGAGACATGGACAAGCGTTCTTCGTTCGTGTAAGCCTGGGATCCTCTTGGGGACTTGTAGACCTCACAGTCAATCTAGGATGTTGGCTATGGTTTGTGTGCTCTCAAAATTACAGTTTGGTGAAAGTTCCACACCGATCTTATGAAGGAATGTGCTTTGTACGACCAGCGTCAGTTCTGACTCTGTTGCTGTGCCATGCTTTCCTATCAAGGTCTCAAGCCTTTGGCTTGCAAGAAGGGATTGTCCACAAACTGCTTTTAGGTTCAAGAGGTGGACCATGCTCAGGACCATCTGTCAGGATCCAGGATGATGGATAGGGATTGCTGCGACAGCAGGTGTAATTTATTGAGGTAGCAAAGCGATTCCATGGAATTCTCCGATCCTCAAAGGGTGTTTGTGGAGGGGGATTAGGTTACCAGGTTCATCACACTGGCGCAGCTTGATCGTTTTGAAATGAAAGTTCTCCTAAGGGTTTTATAGGAGCTTGCCAGACAGACAGAAATGGAGATATTATCTGATATCAACAGGCGTCGCGAAAGGAATGCAACAAACTGAATGTACCATTGCATCATTCAGAACCACATCAATCTTGTGTGAAAATGGTGAATGTACACTGTGACTCCGTACTGGTTTGCAGCGTATTTAGCAGTTGAGTCTGCCAAAGCAACAGTATCAGCGATGTATGTAAAGTGTCGAACAAGATGCACCCAATCATTGCGTGCCATGCGAGACTTCGAGGAGATTGACACGAGGACTGGTCTTGGCAGCGACTGCCTTGGTTGTGTTGATTTGAAACTAATGGGGCGGTTCATTATGGACGACATGCGGGACTTCGGCGTTGGGTCGTGTGACAGTTGAAGTTCGTATTTTCGCGGCATCGATTTGCAGGTGAAAAACAGAGATGACGGTCTTGGGTTTGCTGAGTTTCACGTGCCATCGGTGGAAGAAAGGAATTGGCCTTCTTACAGTGATTAGGGTCTTTCTGCAGCATGTTTCCAAGACCTCAAATGAAGCGCCAGCTCTTCCAAGTGCCGTATCGTCTGCAATGAGCACTGCCACACCCCCCCCACCATCCCCCTTTGAGGCTTGGCATATCTGAGACGTAAACGTTGAAAAGACAGGGCTTTATCAGGACAGAACCTGGTGGAACAACGTTCCGCGACCCCGAAGTTTGCGCTTTCTACCTGCATTGCCAATTTGATGTCTCCAGGGACGAAAGATCTGCTGGATGAACAGCAGTATGAACTTGACCAAGCTTGACATCAGGGAACAAAGAGTTGAAGATAGCTTGAGGTAGAGGGACTTAGATGCCAGGACTGGTATCATATGCAGAGGTAGATTTGATGAAAAATGCTCAAAATTTCTCGTCTCGGGAAGGCTGTTTCGATGTCATTAATCAGTCTTGCTATCTGATCAGTGGTTGATACCTCTTCGAATCCAGCTTGGGTGCGGAGGGTAGTAGTTGGCCTCGACCGTATCATTGATCCTCTTCGAGTACAGGAATCTCAACAGCTATAGATGTAAAGATAGCAGTAAGATAGGTTTGTCACCTCTGGGTCATTTGCTGGATTTCTTGGGCTTCGGGATAGCAATGACCTTTGAAGTTTTTCCATCTTGAGGGATAGTGATTGCTTCAAATGTTAACATGGTTATAGCGCCTCACAGTTTTCTGATTTAACTGTTAAAGATATTATTTGATTTTCAATTTTATTTGAGAAACGTTTCTACGGGAAAAGTACTTTAGATTAAAAAAGTGAGCAGGGGATTCCTAGTGTTGTTTTGCAAGTTGCACCTGTTAGATAGATTGGGCCCAATAGAAGAAATCGGAAATTCCCCCAAAATTGTTAATCTAGAAAATGAGTCAACTTGTTTTTTGTTGCCTTGAAGATCACAAAACATGCAATGATCTGGGGAGGGAATTCACTATGAGTTATAAATGGGAAATGATGTGCCCAATTCAAAATGATTGTTTGTAATTTTTGTGAAATCTGATTTGACAGTGTACTAAGGGTTTTTATTGGGGGTTGTAATTTGTTTGTTTTGCATGGATGTCGAATATCTATTTTAAGGACTTGGGAACTTGGAAATATGGTTATTAAAGGCTGAGTTGCAAAAGTTTTTGATTGGCCAGCAGTTGTAATCAGGAGCTATACAGTATGTTATAGCTAGTTTAATCTACAATTAATGGTAGATTTGTGTTTTTATACATAGTGCCAGGATATATAATACTTTGGAGACCACCGCCGGAGCTTAAAAGATAATTAAACTGTTTGCTGTCGTCTTTTAAGCCAAAAGAGCTTTAGTTTTGGAATCAAACGGGTTGCCCCAAGTTTGTTGGGGTCCTAAATGAGGACATTCGCGACAGACTGATCTCTAGTGGTAGAATACCTGGACTGTTTTTTGGAAAACTTAGGTCGGTCGAGGGAAAAAACTGTCGTCTGAACGCCTGGACAAAATTACATTCAAGTCTCAGAAGATTGCATGGAATATACCATGGATATTTATGTGAAGTTAGGCGTGACCATTTGGAGTTTCGCGTGAGGAACAATATCCATCCGTTGAACTGCCAAACAATGTACAACACGGGGACACTAAGGACCCTTAAAGTATAAAATTGTGTGAATTTTAATATAGGTAATATTGTTTTGGGAATACCAATTCTTGAACCAAACCACTTACAAATTAATTAAATATGTTATATTATAAAATCAGATCATCGGTGTCAAGTAATATTAGTTTGTGTTTGAAAGGTATTTGACCTTGGAATCTACAAGACGTCATAACAGAAATCAACTGTATTGGTGAATTCCCTGAAGAGGTAGGGTGAACTCATCTTTATGCCTTTGCTTCAATGAATCGATCCAATAGCTCCAGTATGCTGGTTGCTGATCGTCTCTTGGAGGATGTATTCACTCCATTCTCCGGGAAATCTGTAAGGATGATATCACGCTTAGCATTGGGTGAGATCCTCAACGTTCAGCTGCAGGATACATACTTGTTGCTTGCCATAAGGAAAGTACCTCTGTGAGTAGCTCAGTGCCGAAAAAAATTCTGGGTGGCTCTCCAAGATGTTAACTGTGGTGTTATAAAACACGAGGTTTGGACTTCAAATGTTGAATCAATTCGACACAATAGGTGTGTGACATTAAAGGGCCGCACGAGAGGTTCAACACGAACCCCTCGATACGGACAGGCGACACTAAGAATTCAGATGAGTTAAGGGTATTTGAAATAGACTGCTTGATGAAGATAAAGGGTAGTACCGTGGAGCAGGGATAGCTACGGAACTCCAAAAATTAGGGAACTGCCAATTACTACAAAGATTTGGCATCCATAATTCTGGCCAAAACGTAAGTGTTTTTGTGATGTAAAAAAATTTGTAAAAAGGAACAAGACTGATTACCGGATCCGTCTAGAGGGACACATTATAGAAGGCAACAAGACCTGAGGACCGAGGGGTGATGAAAAGGAGCGTGATGACATCCCAGGGTGACAGCTGAGGTTATTTATTCTAGCAAGCAAAAGAGAACATACGGAGACTCTAGTTGCGAAGCCAGTCACAAGGAAACCTATACCTCGGGAGGAAGGAGCAACGAGTCTAAAATTCATTACAAACAAGTTACGGCATCCTCCATAGAACGCGAATGTGAAAATGCTACGCTCTAAGCAGCACACGAAATTGGTTATAGGAAAATGCACGTAACTCGAACTTTGTGAAGTCATTACTCCAACAGAAGCTTTTGGGATATAGTGGATTTTTGTTTATAGAATGAAATTACATTGTACTCTTCTATAATACCAAAATATTAAACTTTGTGAAAAACCATTTACAGGTACCAGCGCTTCCAAAATTTTTACTTTTGAACGAATTTCTACAGGGCCTGCGGGTGGGCCTATTTACTAGGCCCTGGTATCTTCAGTCAATAAAGTATCTGCTCAGGTTAGTTGCAATGCGACACTTCTGAAATTCGAGCCAAAATTTCACAAACAATCTGAACAAAT
>JAMKCH010010403.1:0-28464 GCA_023653785.1 Ophioderma brevispina | reverse complement strand
AAGAGGGCTGTTTTGTTATTAGAGGGTACAGTCGGCGCATGGCTACAGAGCGCATAGATCTGTAGCCATGGCGCGTCGTATGTTCAAGGGTATTGGTTATTATGTTTGTGAAGAGATTACGTTTGCAGGGGAAGTTCTGGAGTTTTGAGTTATGCACGGGTAAGTTAACAGAAGCATGATTGATGTGAATTTTAAATAGCAGTGACGATGAAAAAAGTGGCAACGGACGTGGGCCTGGGGGTCTAAACTGTTTAATCACAACTTACAAAATGTATGTTATTACACTGCGTAGGCTAGTATTGCATGGCTTAGCATATTTACAATTTGAGTGGTGTTAATTACGACTATGGTGTTATGACGTTAATGATAAGCCTGTGTCATGTAATGTAGATAGCCAATTTTAGAATTTGTGCACGACAGTAGTGCATATAGCCTTTGCCTTTAGATCAGTTTTAGTCCCATATTTTTTTCTAATATGGAATTGAGATCACTGCCTATCTCCTACACGTGAACAGGTCGAAAAAAAAATTATTTTCTAAAAATTGGTTACAAGCCCAATTTTTTGAATTTTTTAGGTTTTTTCTTTTTTTAAATATTATATAAAAAAGCACTCAGTCAAAGAGAGAAAGCAAATGACAAAGGTTGTTGTCATGGCAAAAAAAAAGCAATGTTGTCATGCCTTCGGGGGACTCCACATGGTGCAAAATTTTGCCACCATCAAAAAATCATTGATCTCAGATCGTAAATGCGGGAATACTACTTTGAACAGAAAAGAGGTAAGTTTAATACTGACCTATCCACATAACCAAGAAACTTACTGATATTTTGAGGTTTGGTTTGGGGTGGAACTCGTCTACCTTTGCATATAGGGCCCCCTAAGTTTTCTGAGTTTGAATGGACATATTGAAAAATAAAGAAGCTAAAAAATCCCTCAACATATATAGCATATTAAACAGTGTACAGTCACTCAAAACCAAATGAAAAGCAAGCATGGAAATTCATCACCTGAAATCTGGATGTAACAAAGTTGAGGGTGTCAAATACGGAACCCAATGTTATTGATGCAAGGTAAGTGTTGGGCCTCCAAATCACACATTTTGATTCCAAATGTAACAAATCAACTACCATGAGATACCCAAGACGTTAGGAAGAACCCCGATTGCAAAATAGTAACAGTTGCTATATTGGACCAGGAAATGGATCGAGTTAGAAGCATGCGGTGCAGGCCAGGCTTTGCGTTGAGTCGACCAGTCACATGGTGCTGGTGTCACCGAGCGCAGTATAAGCTAGAAGAGTAGATTCCGACCGTGACAGGTGCGACTAAGCAATTTTTCCGGTAATTTCGCCCACCGTAGCGGTGTGAATTAAGAAACCTTTCTGTAATTCGCACCCGAAACACGGTTGTTTTTTTTTTTTTTTTGGGGGGGAATAAGAAACAACTTTTCTTGTATTCGCACCGTGGTGGTGCGAATAAGAAATTATTTCTTGTAATTCGCACCATAGCGATAAGAAAACTTTTCTTGTAATCGCACCGTGGTGGTGCGATAAGAATTTTTTTTCTTGTAATTCGCACAATAAGCGATAAAAAATAACGAAATTTTGCCCGTTGTTCACCCGTTCCCGCGGCAGTTAGAGTTAGCACTAGATAGCTCTATCATCAGCTTATCATATACATGTATATATATATTCAAAAAATTTATCCGATGTGTGTGTGTGGGGGGGGAGTATTCTTTTCCTCGTTGTTTCTTTTCGTTTTGTTTTATAATTCTGGGATGCCTTTTACTCCAAAGAACATTTCTTTTGTGTATTTTTACCTATTTTCATACAATTTTTAGTAATGTTTATTTATATTTATATTGCTTATAATGTGTTTTTCATTGTTGTTTCTCATCTTCATATGGTTTTATTGCTTTTTTATTTTTATTCATTTGTATTTAATATTTTGTTTTTATGGCTGTATTGTCATAATTTGTATTTTTATTATTGAATTGTATTATTTTGTTCATTCCCTTTGAATTATTTTTTGAATTGCTTATATTAGTAATTTTGTTTTTATTTATCATTATACTTCTCTTTCTTACTGAATTTTTATGTAGCCTAATTTGTAATTGCTGTTAATTTTGTAAAAAAAAAAATTTGATGAAAATTAAGTGTTTACTTAAGTATTGTAAATTTTAATTTTTCTATCTAATCACAAGCATTGTTCATTTTCCCTATTTTCAAATGAAAAAAGACAGTACTGGCAGAGCTATCGACAGTAAAAATTTTCGGTAAAGGGACTGGATCTGTGCACACAGGAACAGAGTGCCCGTCTCTCTTGCAAAGCGATTGGGGCCAGATTCCACCATGTACAGTGCGCCATATAATTGGCTGCCAATTTTAATTTGTGAAAATGGGGTATCTCCTAGTGACAGCGGAATATGTAAAGCGCTTGAGACGTTGTGTAAAAGCGCTATATAAAACTTACATTTCTTTTTTTTTCAAAACAAAAAAAAGGCGAGACACAGTGGCCGCACCGGGGTTCGAACCCGCAACTTCAGGATCACATGAGTCAGCCGTCAGATCAACTGGACCATGTACTCTCAGGTGTATTTCATGCTATAGAGAAGGCTTTAATTGATGTTAAATGTTTCAAATCATAGTCGTCACATCTTGATCGATTTACGCTGTGACAACGGAGAGGCAGAATGCTTGCTGCTTTGCCGTATTGTAGTTTATACGCGTAACGAGATGAAGCACGTACTGGGGTCAAGGTCATGTACCAGGTTCACGTGTCAGTATCAGGTATCAGTTGCTCTTATTTTTTTTTTTTGGGGGCGACCGATATAACACTAATAAATCGACTATGTTAAATCAAGGTCTGTACATGATGACCCTCTGCCCAAAGTGCTATAATTTTTCCAAAAGACACCGTTTTAGTATGGTCTAAACAGTACAAAATTTACCTTTTCCCTACTGGTTCAAAAAACGACGTACGATGACGACAACGGTTGTTTTTTTCCAATGTAGGGATACTACGTCATTTTACCTGAAGGGTCCCCCGAACCAAAATAATAACAAATCAATGCCGGGACGTCTCAAATCTTTATTTTTTCAAAAATTGGCTGTTATTCCTAATAAAATTCCTTTTAAGATTCAAACTCTGTATAATTGTTCTTTAATAATTAATATTCAATTGTCCTCGCATGAATGTGAAAAAGATGGGTCATACGTCTACAAACTGAAAACAAAGTCAAGCCGGCTAAATACCCTACCGTGGACTGAGGAGCAGCCGCGCATCCCTCGCTAATCGTTTAGCAGGCTTACAGCCACTGTGCGAGCGGCTGCGGGGGGTATGCGTCTAGCTCAACCTTCTGTTGCCGTGGCTGTGCACATGCAGTCATGCAGCGTTGAGATCGGCGTGATCCATTCCATGGCATGAAAATAATAAAATCACCGCGGGAATCCCACTGGTGTTTAATATCCTTACACAACTCCTCGAACACTGAACAGAACATGTTTCTTAAACACTTTCTTTGTATTCTCACATGCCGTGAGGGAAGGCTGGGGTAGAATGTTTCCCACAGTGTATGAACTGAAATGGGCGAATCCCATTATTGCTACGGTGTCCACGAAATAGGCCCAACAAGGCGTCAAAGTTCCCTTTCGAGCAATAACTATAGAACGTACACATACGTGAGCAATACAAGTAAGGCGTCTGTGCATGCTCATGCAAAATAATGTAACACCGTCGTATTTGACAACAGCGAAAAGAACCGATAAAGGAACTGAGAACACGGGTATCGAGGCTAGCGGGAAATAGGCGCCTATTTCCCTAGGGAAAATAGGCGTCTATTCCCATGTGATCTCTTTCTCTCAATAGTGCTAAAATAGTTGTGTCATGTGAACAACTTTTAACCAATCAATGGAAATGAATATATCCTGAGGGATATAATTACACTAGATTTAAAATGATTGTTGTGATACAAAAATGAGGGCTGGATGTTTTGGGGCTAAAAAAACATAGGAAAATCAAGGATTTATTTATTCTAAAAACCATTTTAATCATGATGAATACTATCAATCGCTACCATTATGTTAACGTATCTGAGTTTATACAAGTATCCCTCTGACGGTCCCAGGAGCGAAAATGATCCAACCTGACCATCACCGCACAAAAGGGCGTAGCGTTATTTGTCAACACAAGGCAGTGGTCCGCTCCGTGATTTTTGAAAAGTGGCAAAGTATGGTATTTAGCGATAAGTCAGAAATTTAGCCAAAACACGCCGCGCGCTGATTGACAAAACCTTGACATACGCGACAATGGCTCGCCTAAATGCTGTCCCTGACTCTATAAGTTAACAGCCGCGACACAAAATGTACTGTTGATCCTTCTGACATAAGGATATTCATATATAGAAAAATACTGAAGAAATAGTCAAGGATCTGATCGAATTTCTTAACAAACATTTTTATCATGATGTAATACTATAAACATCTAGTCTAGTAACACTGTTTTAAAATTTGCTGTTTAAAAAGAGGGTTGTTTAAAGTGCTGTTGTTAAGTTTTAAACAACGTTGTTTTAAGTTTTAAACAACATTGTTTAGTTTGTTGTTATAACATGTGGTCTTATAAAGGTTGTATAAGTTTTAAACAATTTTTAAACCAACTCGCAATCTTTAACCAAACTAATGTTTACTGGTCATCGCTCAACCTTGTTTAAAAAGTCAAGTTAAACAACGTGTTTAAAAAATTTAAAAACAACTTGATGCTTAACTTAAACAAGTCGTTTAATATAAAAAAAAAGTTGTTTAATTGTTAAAAATTTTAATTAATTTCCCCCCAAATGTAACAAGTTGTTCTAATTTTTAAACAAATTGTTAATTTTAAACAAATTGTTATCTTTAAACAGTTGATAATTTTTAATACAAGGTGGGCGATGACCAGGGTTAAACCGTGTTTGTTTAAATTTTAAACAACTTGATTAATTTGTTCATAACAGTGAATCGCAAAATGTATGTTTCTAAATTTCTGGGTTTATACAATGTATCCCTTACGTCCCCTAGAGGAAAATGACTAGCACCGACCAGCACCGAAAAAAGGAGGTAGCGTATTTGTGTAAACACGAGGCAGGGGTCAGCTCCGTGATTTTTGAAAATGCGCCAAAAAAAATGGTATTTACAGATAGGATCTAGAATTTTAGACCACAAAAAATCACGCGCCGCGCTAATCTATAAACAAACCTTGACATACGCAATTGGTCGCCTTATACTGTCCCTGACTATGCATATTCAGGAAGTCGCACAAAATGTTAATATTGACATCCTTCTAACATTAATGAATATAATTATTACAGAACCAAAGGAGCATGAAGAGTAGCAAGTGTGTATAGGGTCATTTGGGTCAGTAAGTCATCGTCACTAATTGAAAAGACAAAAACTATACACTGTTTAATACTAAAGGCTGGTATATCTGTTAGAACAGTTGAAGCATTTGTAATATTTATCTCCTATTTTTATCAACCTTGGCCCTATTCAATCCTCAACTGTTATTCTACTTTGGGCGTATGTTACATCTCTGTACAATTTTCAATTATAATGTCGCCAAGTTGTTTTATTGCACTTCAGAACATATTGATATGTTATTTACAAATGCTGATCTGTACCCCGTTGAAAAATGTCAATTTCTAGGATTTTCATTTATCATTTTCATATTACTATTTCTACTACAACAGGTGTCTCAATAGAAATGTCTGTTGAAAGTTCAGGAAGAAAATGAAAATTATTTAGCTTAAAGTTCAGCGAAGTATTCGGGATCTCTAATGACTTTTCAATTGAACTCTAACACTGTAAAAAGCTGGCATAAAGAGGATGTCATAAACACGGGCGTGGTGTATTTGCTGTAAATTTTAAACAGCTTATAAAGTAAGTAACTAAAAGTTATTAAAGATATTTTGCAAATTAACTCTATATTGCATCAAAATGCTCTCTCGAATTCGTTCGCTTATAGTAATCTTTTTTGTCGTCATATAATTTGATGGATTTTATCACGTTTTCACCATAACTGTCAATAAGACATTAATTTATAGACGGAACACTTAAAATAAAATAAGTCTAAAAACGAAGTGGAAACCCCCCCCCCACCTACATAACTACCTAACAACGAGAGACGAATGTTAATTAAAACAAAAATTAAAATATGCAACAAAATGCGCGTCGAGGAAATATTATTATGGGTACCCACAAATAACTATATTTGAACGACTACGGGAATAGACAAATCTAAAATTGATGCGTATTCTCTAAAATAATGAGCTATTTTAAATAGTACAGGTTGGCTATAGGGAAATTGTCTGAACCCCATAAATGAATAAAAAAAGGTGCAGCAACACAAACTGCAAATCACAGGCGATTCTGACGATATAGGCCATGTTCCGTTCGGTGACACATACTGTACCGTGGTTATGCAAATAGTATGGCAGATTTTTTGCACAGTTGCATTGGTAATCGGACTACTAAACAATACCTGTAAATGGTATAGCTCAAAATTCCCTATTTACCCCGACTGAATAAGTGACCAAAGACGCAAGGCTGGCGGCACCAGTCGGCCCTCACCAGTACATATTTATTTGCACAAAATATCCTCAGTACAATGATAGGACAGCCTAGCAGCTAATATTAAATTTATAACGCCGACCAGCATTGATTTATTCATTGGGACGTGTCTAGTAGGCGAGCATACTATCTAAGGGGCTAGAGCAATTTAAGCAGGCCACAAAATAAAGCAGTTTTTACGCTAAAATTGCACTGATAAAATATCCCCACTGAGCCAGTCTCCAAGAAAAATTTTCCGGTAGCAAAGCAAATGTTAAAGTTTAGAATTTGGGAACCTATCCGTAGTGATAAAGCCTAGCTGGATTCTGAATAATTTCATGAAAATATAAATTATATGGAATAATTTGAAAGTCTAAGTTGTAAATACTTGTGTACCACAAGAGAGTGGGGTAAAATTCCCCTAGCCTGTAAGGTAAGGTACTTTTTGGAAAATATATTAGCATTAATACATAAATATAATACTCTCTTACATGGCAATTACCATTGGTTTAACACCCTTAGGCCTAAAACAACTTAGATATTGACCAAAAATGTTTCAAAAAATATTCAAACCCCCTCAATCCCACCAACTAAACACTTAGGGAGGGAGGGTGGGAAAAATTAATGATCTGTACTGGTTGATGAACGACAGTGAAGTGACGCAAGCCAGGTACACAACAACAGCCCACAACATATGAAGGCACTGATTGGGTAATCGCCGAGCTGATCAAAACAAACCATAGCAACGCAGCTAAACCTGGTGGACTGAACATTGTTCAGCATGGGGGTAAACCTGTTCTCTGCCGATTGCCGTCGAAAACATAAAGTCGAGAAGAAGGGAAAAATTATTGTAATTAGATTAATTACTATCGGAGATCTCGATAATAATCAACGGCTGGTGGAAACGTCATTACAATAGGAAAAGCCCGGGAATGCAGCCATGTAAGTTACGTGTCTACGATCATCCATTAGGTGTTCCGGTGTGGTGGGGTTCAGACAAGGCAAGGTAGAGGTCATGTCTTGAGGTGGCATATTAAATCGATGGACGGACATAAATTTCCCAGCTCCGCCATTAAATTACAATTATTTCTTTAATTGAAGTACTTCGGTGATGGAATGAGAAAATATCGCTTCATAACAATCACGTCTATAGAACTTTGTTTTAAGTTTCGTGATTACATTTTAAAGCATGGCCACGTCCATTTTTTAGGAATTTTTGGCTGAAACTATAAACATTTTGTTGACAAACATATTTGTAACGAATTAGGTTGAATGCAAATATTTGTCTCAATTTAATATAAAGAGGGCTGTTATTTTAACTCTCCCTCAGATTCTCTCTCTCTCCCCCTCTTCCCCGCTATCATTTCTCTCTCTCTCTCTCTCTTCTCTCTAAACCAACTAAATGAAGCATGTATTTCGTAGAGCAATTGCAAAGTAATTTAGAACTGAAACTGAAAATATTTGAATTCGCTATGTGAATAGACAAATCTAAGATTGTGCATATTTTTAATAAGAGATAATTTTAAATATAAATGTTTGGTATAAGGGAATTGTCTGGCAACGTAATTTAAGAACTAAACAACATCATTATCAGCAAAACCCGATATTGCAAATTCGATGCGATTTCTTTGAAAATTATTTATTTTCTATTTTTTTTTTGTAAGTAGCATAAATGAACTTTACACAGTCACATTCTGAGGAGAACCAGGGCAGGTCGAGGAGAATGAGGGTCAACAGACTTCATTCAGGTTTTAAGGTTAGTAAGTGTCCAAGTTATGCATATCCACAATATTAAAAAATATCACAACCCCCTGCTGTGAGATACAGACCCCTGAAATAGGCCTGTGACTCCCTTTTTTCAGTTTGTAAACTACCAATATTATGGCATTTTTGGGACATTAAAAAAAAAGGAAGACTAATTTCAATCATAAGCATACGTAGCAGATGTTCGGGTCCATATATTCGATCTTCAAGAATATAAAATAAAAAGAGGAGAAATAAATTGGGTTATTCCATTTTTTTACCAGGGGGGGAGATACTAATTTATACTTGATCAAAATTCCAAAAGAGGCCACTTTTAGCCTATTTTTGAAGAACAAGATGAAAAACTTTCATATCTTTTTTCTTTCATTTCAACAGTAAGATATTTCTGTCTAAGCTTAATTAAAAAAAATAAATAATATACCTCGAGTGTGGTATTAGGAAGCTTTGTGGTGTGCTTGTGCGGATTGATGGCACTTCAAGTCTGTGAGAATGGAGCAAAAGTGTGGAAGAGGGGGTGAAGGGAATGTATAAATGGGTAAATTTTTCATGGTACAGCTAGCAAACTATAATCGCCTCTAAATATTGTAATAAAGAAGGGATGGGATATACCCCATTTGGCCTTAATTTGAAGTACAATCCCTACTCCCAAGAATCTGATGCTGTGACATGGGGGAAGTTTTTGATCACTTTTTTTTCACATAGTTTTTTTTCACATGACGAGAATAGCTAATTCAAACTGGAAATACTATGTCATATTTGAATACCCCGGCCTGCACTAGACCGATTAAGCAGCATTATACCAATTAAAGGGGACAGGAGGATACTAATTTCTTGACACTTGATTGGTTGAGAAACACCTACTGAGAACGGTTTCAAAAAGTTTATTGGCTAAAAAGTACCCAAAAAAATCATAAGTTTGAAATTATCGGCTTCCTATCAGCCCTTTAGAGAAGCAGCATGAATTACATAAAGACAACAGGCTATTCCCTTCAGGTGTGATATATTACATTGAAAGCGTTATAAATCTATACTACTAAATGAGGTCTGTTTGTTTGTCCGTTCTGGCATTTCGTTATGCTTGACATGGGAGGTAATATTGGCAAATGAAGGGAGGGAAGGACGTCTAACGTTTGTTATCAGGGTTTCAGAGTAACCCCAAAATGTAAAAGGTCATTAGAGGTTCAAATTAGATCCAGTCCATAGAAAAATGCCTATACTAAAATATGGGCGCTGCCTGAGAGTCTGTCCGGCTATGCGTTTCGTAAATTGTTTGACATATGGGGGATGATATTTAGCATGATGGTAGGGGAGGACTAGAGGAATCTAGAGGTCAGTTTGCATTTATAATGCCCCAATGATCCACTAAAATGAGTCAAAAGGGGGGCTACTATCTTGGCACAAATCAAGTCTGAGGTCATAGATCACACACATTAGGTCAAAGGTCAACATGGTGGCGATGCCCACTAGTTAAAAATAAAAAAATGGTTTGATCAAAAAAATGGGGCGCACTTTTCTAGAAATGTCTCGTGTCTCTTTAGTATCATCGTATGTACACAACGGCAAGCTCACAGCCTCACAACGAAGTTAAGCAGTTCTGACATTCATTTTCACGAAATCTTGTACAGCATTTTTTGCAAATAAATCAGCATGCACGAGAGAACGCCTGGATTTCGTACATTTGTAACATTTTCACACTGGGGAAACAACCAGAACGCAATGCAGTTAACGCCCCCCCCCCACCCCCCCCCCCCCCCCCCCCCCATACCTTGCGTGATAATTTAAGTGCCACAGCAAGATACGGTCATTTCCCAATCAGTTGAAGCTTTACATTGCGAATTTATGCGAAACAAAACCTAGGTGCAAAAAACTAAAACAAGCACAGCATTAACCAATGCCAAGTGTCGTCTCCCGTTGCATTGTAATTTTGGAATGAGGACAAGGGTCAGATGTGGTCACAATTAGGTAACATGAGCGTCAACAAACATGTGGGGGACATAGTCAAGAACCAAAGGGTTTGAAAATGATAGCCATGTGATAAAAATACTAAGGCAATTCGATAAATCGGACCATTTGGGGCCATGACCTATAGATGACTTTGACCAGAAGGTGTTTTGAGTCCTACATCCCACAATGCACCAGTTTTGGGAAATTTCACCTCAATGAGGTCATGTGATCCCACAAAAAATACTATTCTTAACACATAAAACTCTGACGTTTACACTCATTTTAGCCCTCAAAAAATTCTAGACTAAAGGATTGTAGCATGATCAGGAATGCATTGGGTTCTAAAACTTTCTGAACACTTTTATCCTAAGTACAGTACAGCATAGGCACTACAATGATTATAGGATTATTCAAAACACCCTCTGACCTTTGACCGACTCGCGAGCAGGGTACTGCATGGGCACACCCGAGGTCCATTAAATGCATGTGCCATGAAAACGTGCATGTATGTTGAAACAGTGGGCACAATTATATTTAAGGTTATCATTGGGTTAAAAATATTGACCACAGGCACAAAAACACACACAGTGATTTACACACATAGAAAACACTACCAAAGCAAGCCATATGCAATATTGTGCAGATACCAAAGCTCCAACTAAGGTACAGCTTATATTCGTCAATTCTTGATCCGTTGTCATGTAAATAGTGTGTCCGTGTAACCGAGGTGACACCGTCCATCCATCTATTGTATTCAGCATTGTGTGTTGTACGCATCCTTGTTCTGCACTGTACCCACGGATTAATCAAGGTATTAAAGTGCAGCCTAGGATATTTGTTATGGGGACTCTCAGATTTGCTACATAGGGAAATTTTTAAAATTTCATAGACAAAATCTGTCACTTCCACCATCTCAGAACATTTCAGGTCCTACTTTCAAAGCAGAATATGATTGGGACAAAAACAAAATGGCATGAAATGACAAAATACACAGGACTAATTATGCAAAAACATATTAAACATTGTGAACATGCTGAATATTCAAGTGATCTAGTTGGTTAAATTATGAAATGTATGTAAACAAAAGAGTGAATTGGTGGTAGAATGCGCTTGCTGTTGTTTTCATGTATAAATACCAATATTGGCAAATTTTGCTTAATTAATAACAAAAAGACCTCAGTTCTCAAATTGTTGCAAACACCCCATAAAATAATGGAATTGAGTCAATAACAAAATGCATGTTTGAATGATGAACAATAGCAGGAAGTCAAATGTGTGAGTTATTAGATAAATGATATGTTTGAGCATGAATATTGAAGTAAAGTAAAAGTACATTAACACAAAAGGCCATTTTGAGGGATTTTTAAAAATACGTTATTTTGGTCATTGTAAGTAAAATGCTCCATGATTGTGAATGCATTTTTTTGGAATAAGCAAGGGTGAGGGAATACGTGGTAAAAAAAATACAAATTCAAAGAATAAAGTTTAATGACCTTAAATTGAAAACTTTGAACAATTTAATAAATCAGAAAAATAGCCTCACCCCTCAACATGAAAATGAAACATTCCATCATCGTTTTAAAAATTCATTAGCCATATTCATGATTTTAAAACATGTATTTGTATTATTACTGAGAGACAAAACTGAATTGCTCAATATTGTTTGGAAAATTCAAACGGTTGCTTGAAATGTAAAAAAAGATCACAATTTAAGGGTTTTTGAGACGGGCTCTTGGAAGATCATTTAGGGGGTCTGCTAACTTTCTCTAGGGGGGACATCAGATTTTTCAGTTACAATTTCGGGAATACTTTCGGGAAAACATAATAATAGAACAAATATGAGTAGAAAATTCTGAACCCCTTTCTCCGATTTTGCTATAGTGCCTGGTTTTCTCAGAATGTCACTCTACAGAGGTATATTTTATGTTGATTTAGCTTATACATGTCTGTGTATTGATATATTTACCGCTTGCTTTTTTTGCCATCAGCTATTCCTATTTACATTAGAAATTGATTGTACATTTTCATGAAGAGTGATGCTCAATTGCCAAAAGGAAACAAGTTTATCTAACATAGCAACGCTGCAGTAAATGATTCTCTGGAAATTGTTCTCAGGCTATGGACTCATGAGAAGAAAACAATAACATTCATATTGATGTTGTAGTTATTTATTATACTCTCATGATAAGTGTTTTTTAAATTGTTCTGGCATTTATAAAGCACTACAAAATGACATTGCGGCAAGCTTACATTGTGGCTGTCTGCAGCGTGCACTCACAACCTTGAAAATTCAATAAAATATTTAAAAATTACAATGCTACTAATTGTTCAAGAAGCAACATTTAAAGCTGAAAATTTACAAGGCAATACAATTTAGCGGCACTGCCATATTTTCGCAAATGATAGTCTAGGCCATTGGAAGAATAGAGATATATTTACACATAAGAATAACATACCCAAAACGGACATTAATAAGAGGCTAAAGACATCCAGCTAATTTGTAGCCTAAATTTAAGTTTGCCGTAACTTTAATCAACAAATGTGTCTATTACATGATTATCATAGACTCGTACTTATTGATATTAAAACCACAAAAGTCAAAGACCGATCAAACAGAGTACATGCCGTGGGAATCAACTCCGGTGTGTGTTTTCTTGTTTTAAACGCCATTTCTGTCATCTGCTGAATAAATGTCGCTGGAGTCATTAATTATAAAATAATTCTGTTTATCATAAGGGCGCTGATTTGGTCTTAATTATTTCAAGTGAGAGCTAATGTTTATAAAAGCTTTAGAACCATGCAAAAATATCAGTTTTGAAAAATCGCGAAAGCGCACTATTTTTCAAATGTTCCAGTGTCTCTTTAAATATCCTAAGTACAGCTCAATCGTAGGGAGGTGAGTAAAAAATTGGTTTACAACTGTCAACCCAATTTCATTTTACACTTGTACACCTGAGGTTCGAAAACCGGGGGTATGCAGATGCGGTAATGCAGTGAGAGCGCCCATGCCCAACTGTGTTCAGGAATGTGACCGCATAAGTTCAAAGTCTACTCAATCGATATCGGTCACATCCCTGAATGCAGCTGGGCATGGGCGCTCTCACTGCAGTACCGCATCTGCATGTGCCTGCGCCCGTTTTTCTTAACCGCGTAACATGTGTATATGGCGAATGGTCAGCTCACTGAGCTCAGACAGTTGTCATGGCCACAAACTTTCCGCGTTTTTCCACATCAAAATAAAAGCGAAATATTTATAGGTGGTGGGCTGAAGAAGTTGCTGCTTTAAACATACCAAAAAAATGAATACTTGTTGACTAAAATCAAATTTTTCGTCATATTTCAGCACAAGTTACGTCTTTAGTGAAAATTACCATCAGCTAAAGAACACGTCCCAGTCACAGGTGGTTCTTCTTGTAGCTCTTCTTGTCAAGATAATATGACATGCATGATGATAATTATCGATTATCCGGCATGGCACGGGGGATATCAACATTTTGCAAAGACGTTACTGCTAAAAACGCATTTAATAATACAATAAAACATGAACAGGTGTCAATAAAAGTAATACTAAGTCTTCTACTTTGAATTACATATAATTATGTTGATGAATTGGTGCAATAAATTCAAATTTTAGATTTACGAACGTCCAGAAATCGCAGTTCCTTCCCAGTTCTGTGTAAATCAGCGCGGTCAGCCAAGCAATGTCTACGGGCTCAATAATGTGGCTACGGCTACAGAGGGACAGGATGATGACTGCAGGGATTCTTGAAGATTGGGCTATTCAAATTAATGTTACGCAAGCATATATGCAAGCACTGTACAGTCACAGTCACTGTCACTGTACTTACGTTTACACCTCACTTGCTTTTTATGACCTGAATCATCCATCAAATTTTAATGCTTTGTTTTACAACGTTTTTAGCGAGTACACTGTTCCACACGTTATTGTCAAGTTGAAGTGCTTGAAGTGGTAAGATAATAGAAATAAATTACATTTCCAATATTGAAATTGTAGTGTTTTTGTTTTGAAGTTGGTTTTGTTGTCAATACTCCACTTGCTGAAATAGAGGTGACATACCCTGTGAATAATAAAACCGAAAGTAATCCAATAAGGATGAAGTGGATATTAGTAGGGTTATAAATGAGAATTCTATTCTGGAAGTAGGGGGAAGAAGGTTTGAAGTTTTTTTTATAGTTTGAAGGATGCTGAATCAGAATTTTTGGGTCCAACCTCTGGGAAACCCAGGGAAAAATAAGGGGTAAAATTTTGTACGGGGTACTTTTGAAATCAAATCGAACTGTGTTTAAAAGTACACCCATGTCTCATTATAAGAACTTATCCAATACTCCGATTTTGTTGAAACCGGTGTCAATTATTGCTCTAGTCATGTTGAAACAGAAAATGAGAAAATATATTTTAACTCTTTGGGTGAGAGCTATGTATATAATTTTAAGGCAAAGTTTTAGTGACCCCTATAGACCTTGTAGACCCTTGCTACATTTTGCCCACTAATTATGCAACCAAATACCAAACATTGGTAAATAAGGCAAGACGAACATTTTGACATCAGTTTCAACAAATTCGGAGCACTGGCTAAGTTTTACACCCCAGGATGACCTTGAACCGTAATAGGGCTATACGTGTATAAATAAAGGTCAGAACCTATAGAAACTATATTTGTTAATCCTTATAGCGAGTCCAATGTGTTCGTATACATTTAAACACAATTTGACTTGATTTCAATAATTATCCAATACCCTGTATTAATTTTACCCCTTATTTAAAACAAAATCCCCACATTTTCCAGAGGTTTGACCCAAAACCAAACATTCTGATTCAGCATCCTTCAAACTATAGAAAAACATCTTCAAACCTTCTTCCACAAACTTCGAGAGTAGGATTCTTATTTATAACCCTACTATATTGTAGTCAATATTAGAGGGTTCTTACTGTAACACATAACTGAATGGAGGGTTTTCAGTACCGCGCTCTTAAACACCCTTTTTGTCACTTTCCACCTGATGAAAGAATATCTTATGAGAATTCCACACAATATCTTTCACTTTTTCAGCTACTCCTGCAAATTGCAAATAGTTTACACATTTATGTGCATCACTGAGAGTGCCTTTAAATACACAAAATCATCGGTGATAATTTGTAGGACGCTTACAGTTGTATCATTGTATTTTAGTACAGCCTCATAAATTGAGTGGACGCAGGAAAAATGTATCAACGCCATCAAATTACATTAAAGAAGATTCTTAAACAGCTGTAAAAATGTAAGCAATTTCATTGGTTGATGTCCGGGTTTAATTCGTTTAATTGAACCCAGGTAGTACGCGCTGCGTATTGAAGTTATTTTTAGGTTGAAGCGCTCGCGTCCTACCGCGTTTTGCTACTTTCGCGCGCCTGCCTACGTTGCGTCTCGTTGCGTATGATCGTTGCGTTCAACGGGTTGTTCGATGGTTGTCACTGGGTGGTAGCAGTCCTTTCTTGTTGTATTTAAGCCGTAAAGCATCGCGAAATTGGGTTAAAGATGACCTTAACTGATGAAGCTGTTTAAGAATGAGAATAAAGGTATGATTTTGGGAACCGGTACTCTCTTTACGACGAATTGAACCCTCATACCTTTATTCTCTAAAGAAAATGTCACCCACTTTGACATTTGCTTTAATGCCATGGCTGGAAATGGCAAATCAGCGTTCAAGTGTAGAACAACAGCTGCGGGCGTTTATACACCAAAGGAATGTCAACACCGTTACCTAGCTCATTAATGGTTATAGTGAATTAATGTAACTCAATGGCCTTGTAGCAAAGATTTGGTTTGTTTTGACATGCGGACCTGTAGCATATTCGATCAATATCAAATGACGTATTAAAATGGATCAATGACATCTTCACCAATCCAGGACTGAAACAAAAATATATATAATACAAATAATTTCAGAGGATTTTTTTTCTTTTTTCTTCTTCTTCTTTTTCTTCTTCTACATTTTTTCCACTGCCTGGTTACTATATAATACAAAACTATATATTTTGGCGAAGCGTCTCTGTCGAATCTTGAGCGTAAGACAAATTTGTATCGTCCGTTTGAATCCGGACTGAGAACTTACTAATATTAAGTTACAATAGTACTACACACACTGGCCAAAAGTATTGCAACATGCAAAAAACGAAATTCGTAATCACAAACTAATTTTCAATTTATACCATGTATTCTTGACCACATCTTACGTAAATGTCAAAGTTATGGTTTTCATACAGATGTTATTCCCCAGAACCCAAGAGGGTGAAAACATGTTTGATTTGATTGTCATGTTCCATAAATATTGCGAATTACAGGAACTGCGAACGATAACTTGCCGTTTGCACTCCAGAAGGAATACAGACACAGAAACAAAAGAACTGGCTTCAAAATAGTCGCTTAATGAATTGTTCAGGTTCGTCAGGGTTTATTTAAATGTTTGCAGGAAAAAAATGGAGTGGTTTGAGGACGGGAAATGAGATAAGTCAATGGAAGACGGTGATCTCAGAAAAATGTGTGAAAAATTGGAGACATCAAAATGCTATTCGTCTGATAAAACACGTGGTTTACATAAATCATGTCTAATTACGTGTTCACAGTGCATGACAAACAGCAAAAATGTTAACAGTGCGATTACAAAGTTGTTTTCAAGTTATCATGTGACCGCTTTCTCGTCATTAAATTTCCCGAGTCCAGCGGCCCTGGACATGCTCCCGTTTTCTATTGACAATATCTCATTTTTCGGTCCATACAACCACTCCGATTGTTACCCTAAAAATTTACAGTAGACCCTGACAAACCCATATAATCCATTTAGTGATTATTTTGCAACCTCGTTCCTGTGCCTGTATTGCTTCTGGAGTACAATCGACAAGATATCATTAGTTGGCCTCTTTAACCCGCCATATTTAGGGAACATGACAAGCAAATCAAACGTTTTTCGCACTATTTGATTCTGGGAAACCGCATCTGTCTGAAAATCGTAATTCTGACAATAATTACGTAATGTGTAGTCAAGAACTCCTGGTGCAATTTTAAATCAATTTTTGAATATAAATTGTTTTTCTGCATGTTGCAATACTTCTGGCCAGTGTGTGTACTAATACAATAGAACAATAATAATATAAAGAACCAAAGCAGTATAGTAAACTGACAAATACTTCCGGGGTTATTGTCCCCGTAGTTAAAAGGTGGGTGACCCGATTATGGTCCGATTTTTCATAATATGATGTTTTCTCCCGCACACGAAAGCATACCACTAAAACATTCGAGTAAAATCGGTCCCACCATTAGGATAGTAGAAAGAAAAATGTAGTAGAAAGAAAAATGTGTACTGCATTGGTTCATACTTACCTGCCAGCTGCGCCTTGGGCCTCCCTGTGTTCGGGAGGGTAGTTTAGACGCATCCGACGAATGAGATCCTTTCAATTAGGCTTAGTTAATAGGCGAGTCCAAACGATTTATTAAGATTTTGTAAATAACAAATTAAGACTTAAATTTCACAACAAATTGTCTTCACTGATGTCATCTTTAAGCCCGCTGACACCCCACATTATGAAAATGTGCCAGTTGTACCAAGGCAACATGCCGGGTGCCAATTGTACCCGGGCGACATGCCGTTAGCTTTCCTGTCCTATTGCATTAGTGTAAACTTTCTGATTGTTTGCTAGTGAAGAAATTATATTTCTCTCGTTTCTAGGCCTGCTTAACCTTTAAACAGTTTGAGAAATTTGTAGGCAGATGTGAATAATTTATATACTGCAACTTTTTGTTTGCCCTTCAGTTGAATCATTCACCTCTCTGGTTTGCCAGTGCTAGCTATTTTATTGGCCCTGAATATCCACTACGCAACGGCACGAGTCCGAATGACATAGTTAACCGACTCATAGTAATATCTTATACTCCTCATTCATGGCGATTTCGATTGAATACTTTGCCAGTGGAGTCCAACACTAAATCACTACCACGTTTTGTGTACTGGTGGGGAGTTTCCGGTACAACAAAGAACGACTGGCAAGCACATGGGTGCAGCATGGTATGGAGCATACCGTTAATTGAGATACGGGCACGTGAATACCCCACCCCTTTTTTTTCAAATCCACACGTAAAACGGGTTACTTCCGAGGCCTAATTTATGCTAGATCAAATTCCTTTGATTTGCCAAGTACTGATCATTGTCTACCTATTCTTGTAATATTACATTTCCAATAAACGTATATCTACTTGCAATGCCACAATTTATTTGCTATAATCGATCTTATTTTTACACGGAAAATACACCAAACGCGGAGTGATATAGTGCTCTGCGTCCGCGGGTGGTCGTACGATTTCAAGAGCGTACACCCAACAAGATTAATCGTTCCCATTATACAAGCTAATTTTTCTTTCGCACTGTGAACCTTCTAGAACCTTTCTAAAAAAGACTGGAAGGTTTTTAAAAATCATGTGATTTGGATTACCCTACAGGGTAGATACGGACATGTGAATAGGCCACCCACTTTCTGCCCCTAATTTTTTTATGATGATGTATATTTGTAAGCACCTAATAAACAATAGACTTAAGGCCGCCCATCTGCATTTTTCAGCCCAAATTTTAGTTACAATATGCTGGTGTTGTTTGCATTTAAACAATGGACGATTTTTTTTCTTCAAATTTTAGCACCCCCCACAGTAATTCTGAGACAGTTTACTCTTTTATTGTAAATAACAAGTAAATGCTTTTCTTCGACGAGTCTTTCCTACAATACAAGTTACATGCTTGTCTTCGACTGTAGGCTTTCATATAATACACGTTAGATGCTTTGTCTTTCGACTGTAGCCTTTTCATATGATATATACAAGTTAAATGCTTAGGTCTTCGACTAGTCTTTCGCATATTAATCACAAGTTAAATGCTGTAGTCGACTAGTCTTTTCATATAATGACAAGTTAAAAGCTTGTCTTCGACTTAGTCTTTCATTAGAATACAAGTTAAATGCTGTATCGACCTTAGGCTTTAATGATTAATACAAGTTAAATGCTTGTCTTCGACTTAGTAACTTTTTGAAATAATGATCGAGCTCATTTGTACTCCTATTCAATCCCTTTTAACTTCATATTAATAATATCAATGATATTATTTTATTGTGCCTAGCGTAAAACTATAAATCTTCATTGAACTTGTATAAATGAGTTCGAAACAGTTCAAGGTTACTTCAGATAAACTACTACGAATGACGACCTGACACTTTTCGGCCAATACTGACAATTTGTGGTAATTACGTGTCTCCATAGACTCATAACACTCTGCATTTTAGTTTTATTAATGATGCTAGTCATATAATGTCTTGTTCCTCGCTGTTCAAGACAGTGCAACCCCATAGCTCTCAAGAGATTAACACCCTGAACCCTTATATACTTTTCAATCATTTGCGGTATTAACATGACAATGATGACCTTACTCCTGGGAAAGGAATTCACTTGGGTCATCTTGAATTAGATTGCAGCAAAGAACACCCTGCTTTGCGATTTCTTTGACCTCGTTTCTTCCTGTGGCTTTTCAGGAATCAGAGTTCGCCATAGATTGCTTTTATCTTGTGATGTTTTAACCACTTAGTTGTCACTCAGTGTGGTTGTTTATTACTGTACGCCTTGAAATGGTCGTGTTGAGGTTTTTTTTGTATTGCGTAACAACTCCTTTGGTTTTATTTTATTGATCTGAAAAAATAGATCTCAACATGTAAGTTGCAGTATTAATTCATCAATTTCTTAGTCATTGTATTGACAGTTTTATTTTTAACATTATTTTTTGCTTATATAATTTGTTCAATTATATCATCTGAATTCGGGGTAGATTGGGTCAAATGTCCTTTCAAATCAAGTATCATTATTTTTTTCCGTTTGAGGAAATCATATTACGGTTCCAAATCTTTCCTGTCACTATAGTAGATTTCAAATTAAGTGAAACTTCCTTGCATATTCCATATGGGCGATATTGATAGGTTCAATCACCCGTCAAGCGCGACTAGGCCTTTGTTGCCCAATTACAAAACTTGTGTCCATGATACAAAGTTACTTTACAGAATTCGGCTTGTACTGGAACTGATGCATTCAATTCTACAATTGATCTGTTATGATAGAAATGGTTTATGCCATGGGTGACCGGGATGTCACATCCGCTTTTGCGCTAATCTCTTAATACGGGGTTGGCCCATTTTTTGGATGGCCAAGAAAAACTTCGTTGTGTTATGTGTGCATTGATATAAGAATGCATTTTTTTCTCCAATGCTGTGATAAGGAAGTGGTATTTTGCAGTGGTCGAAGGTAAGGTTATTAATAAACAACGTTTGTGAATTCATTGCTGGTGTTTTTCATCCATGCTACTTCAATTGAAACAGTCCAAGCTAATCAAGATATTTTAGGTCAACAGTTATTTACTAGCTACATTACTATACATGTAATGAGTACCATAAACTTTTTCCTGTGTCCATTAAAATCATTTCTCTTACCTCTCAAGGTGAATGGACAGACCTAAAACTTTTTATGAGGTCCACTTATTTTGAATCTAACTATAAGATGTTGGGCATATTGACCCCCTTTTTCCAAAATGAGTAGATTCTATGGCCCATTTGGGCTGCGCAAAAAAATCTGACCAGCATTTTGATGTCAAAGGAATTTTGGATATTGTTCCGTGAATTTTTAATTTTGCATTTCAATGGTGATTTTGGCATTTTAACTGACTTTGAAAAGCAATATTCTCAATTTAATTCCTCAGAAAAACACACAGAACTGCTTTGGTATTGGTCATAAATATGGCAAAAGACAATGCAATAATCTAGGCTCTTTTAGGGTTAAAATCGCCGTTGGGGCGGAAATTGAAAAGGATATCTATGTGTTACGTATCATTACACTAATGGTTATTTTTATATAAATTTTATTCATAAGACGAGGGCGAGGTCGTGATTGGACCAAGGGGGGGGGGGGGGGGTGGTGGAAATAGCACCACGTACCGTCCCCATCTAAGCAACAACTCTGTTCTTGTTTTCTGTTTTGGTGTAATCTAATGATTCATTGGCGCCGTTGCTTTATTGAATGATACTTGGCCGCCATCGTCATATTTCAACTAAATCTTGACTTTTGCAAAGAAATCTCTAAGTATCAGTATCAAAGATATGGCTTGGCATAAACAACAATTATTTTAAACATTTAGCACAATGAGAAACGCCCATTTAGATGTATCATAAGAAAATCATCACATTCGTTTTTGTAAGTAAAGAAATAAATGCGAACCAGAAAGGTGTGAACCAGGAAAGTGTATTTCATTTAGTTTTTCTTTAATGCAGGGTGAAAAAACCTTTTTTTTTTCTGAAGAAACACTTCACATAAGACTACTAATCTCATGGTGTCACAATGATGAGAAAAACTTGCGTGGAGATCAAGTCATATGTCACGTGCATGTCTGAGTCGCTTTTGTTAAAATGGTTTTCTGTATTTGTTGTAGAGACATTACAAAGGCAGTTTTCTGTGGACAACTTTTTTGAGATATTACACTTTAATATGACGTACAGTAAGAAATTAAGCTTCCGTCTTAAGTAAGAAATGAAACTTCCGTCTAAAATAAGAAATGAAACTTCGCCGCCTAAAGTAAGAACTAAACTCGGTTCAGGTCTTAGCCTTGTTAAAGACACTCTAACAACTCTTAATGTCAACAGACTAATACCAAATTATGTCACAAATCATATATATTAGACAGAAATCACGCGAGGAGTGGAACATATTACCATTTCCTACATTTCCTAACACCAAGAAAATAGCAATACTACCGCGATACTTCACTCTACCAAACACCCAATTTTGAAATCGCCAATTTCACTGGCCTATTCCATTCTTCCACTAGCAAGGCTAGTTCAATAAGTTAAACTTGTTTCATCTGTCAAGCTTTTTCTCGCATTTGTAAGAATTTGATAGATAGTACCCTGAGTAGCAACAACCACTGCACCTGACCACAAAGGGTATTTGTGGTTTTATATCTAGACTAGGGATTCTGGATCCAATGTACACTACAGATCACCAGGGAGTGTACCAATTTATTTGTCTATTTAATCTTTCTCTAGACAAGGTAGCTCCTTCAATGCTAATGGACTGATTTGAAACCTGCAAACACAACGTTTCCAAAATATTGAAAATAAATGTCAATAATAAAATTCAATGAGAAAAATAATTACAAATTTCCGTTTTCTTAGCAGACAGCCTTACTGGAAGGCTATTCAGGGGTATTAAATATAAAGGGAAAATGGCTTCCTATCAGTACAAATACTCACTTGGCAAGTACAGACTACGCGCTGATTAATCCCTTTTAAGCCAAACCAAGTTGATATTACAAAAACTGGTTTGAACTCGCTAAAGAGTTGAAAATAATGTATTATTTAGATTTAAGCACTACCACTCTCTGGAAGTTATTACCAATTGACCCTGTCAGGTATTTGCCACGTTTTGCTGAAAATTAGCAATAGGTATTAATATTATATAAAATTTTATATAAACACCAAGGTTTTATGTAGCCTACGTAATTACTGTATTTTAATATTTGAACAACAACATCTAAATTTAACAAATCGGTCTACCTAGATCTCAATTTTATTAAGATATAAGGCAATAAAGTATTGCTTTTGTAGGCAAATACCATATTTCTCATAGATCATGGGTCATTTCGGATGAAAAACATTTCCAGGAAGGGTGAGATCAAACGTTTAAATAATAGTTCTTGTTTCATAACTAGGATTCGACAATGAAATCGACAGACATGGAATTCATTATAATCCTAGAATATTATTTTACGTAGTGCGTTAACTATCAGATTCTCTTTCTTCATATACATTTGCACGCTCCCATTCTCTACTCTCGCCTCTCTCTCTCTACGTTCGTTCTGTGTGTATTGTCCTATATATCTTCGTTCTTCCATTCTGTTTATCTTGTGTTAGTCCTGTTTGCCGTCTCGCACTCTACTCTATGGTTCGTTGTGTTTGTCTCTCTTCCCTTGTCTCTCCACTCTTGAGCTCTCCATTTGTGTAATGCTCTGTTTTTGTTCTTCTCTCATCTCCGTGTTTTCCCTCGTTCGCCCTCTCTAATTTCTTCCAGCCTCTTCTTTTCCATCTCCCCCCACACTCTCTCTCTCTCTCACCGCACTCTCACGGAGCTGAGTGGGAATGGACATTGTATGAATAAAATGATTCGTGGGCATTTTGACCTCGGAAAAGGCAGTAAGCGGATTTTTGTGTAAGATGAGCTGAATGAGTCAATAAACCATACAAAGATCCGCTAACAATACTTTAGAGATTGTTTAAAGGGACAAGGTTTATACAGCGGACATCTGACAAAGCCCCGATTGTCTGCAAACAAGATTTAAGGGAATTTTGAATGTAGGATAAGTTGTTCTAAAACACATCATGATAATCTGTTGCAAAAAACAATCTGGTAGAATTACCGTATTCATGGTATTACCTTCACCACTAGAAAATAATTTTTATATTTTACTTTAGGTCGTTACTCTTTACTCCTAAAGCAAAAAAACTTCTTCAATATGAGAGGTTGATAAAAATGTGTTGTACAAGGTCAGCAGACCTTTGATAAATCACTCTTCCGTGAGGAGGTGGCGTTTAGGAGTAATATATGCTACGCCTAAATCACAATCCCAAATATTTCAATTAATGCCCATTGCACCAGTTATTCTTCCCCCGCTGACAAGTAATTAATAAGTGAAAGTCAAATCAACTATTGAGTGAGCCAAGTTCATTGCCCACTCAGTAGACACAGTAAATTTGTTTGCCCATATCATCTTAATTAAAAACAGTATATTAACATGCACTAAACAAGATATTCGAAATAAAATGAAGTGTAGCTATCAATTAAATATTTCCAGTATTATGTTTTGTCTTAAACTGTGGCGCAAGCGCTATTCAATATTTGAAATATCCCAGACGCATACGTATGCTTCTTGACTAAAGGCGTTTTGCAGTTACTTATATTTTGAAATTAACATGACACCTAGAATATAATTTTGAACGTATCAGTATACAAGTAACAGGGGCAATATTTAGGTCTGTCATTCTTGTCAGCTAACATACTCTGGTAGTAAATTTGTTAGTTTTTTTTACACCATTTTCTGAAGATCAAAAAGGTTCGTTGGGTGAGGGCTTTTTGATATGTTAACAACAATACAAGGCCGCATTTGTGGTAGTATTTTAACGCGAAATACGCCATGTCTAACGCGGCATCTCTGCCACAGTGCCATTACTGGCTAGTTGATTCACAAAGTAGGGGTAGGGAGCATACTTATTAGATATACAATACCTTTAATCTATTGGCTACTCTGTGGGTGTACTGGCTAGTTCTCACATAGGTAGAGAAAAGGAGATTGGTGTGGACAATCCCCCCCCGGAGGAGAACGCAAACAAACTTCGTATCTACCTCGCAGTTACCACGCCGACATCTTGATCGTAGACAAACCTGAGGGCGCTCTACACTGTTCTAGCATTTCATATCGAGCATCATCATAACCTGTGTTCATGCACTTTTATTTTAAAAAAAATGCCGAATATATGGCGACAAAAATATCTAAAAAAATAAATTGGCAATGAGAAATACCGTGCGCACAGAGAGCCGGTGTAACCACGTTTTCCACGTCTATTTATCGTTAGCCAATAGGGAGAGACGTAATGACCCTATTGTCTAGAACAAGTAGTACTCCGGGACGGTGCAGAAAGCCGTTGTCTGTACACTATCCATCTATGCGGCCAAAAAAAAGAGGAAAATGCTCGAGTACGTCTAGCAGTGTTTCCAACCTGGCGAAGCTAACTTTAAAGAAAAAAGCAGGTTAAAGGATCATGAAAATAAAGTGCTCCGTACAAAAAGGTTGGGAAACCCTACGGTCTATATGAGTAGGTAATAGTGCCTATTCGGTAGTTGGCTATGTAGCAACTTCCATCTAGCGTTGTACGTAACGGAGACAACTAATAACATGAACATTCAGAATTATACATTTCTGGATATGTCCGTTCACCTATAGTATGGCTATTGCTGCTCATTAGGACCTCACCTCACGTAAAAACATTGTTGGATAAAACGAAGCGAAAGTTGATGATTATTTACGTTTTATTAATACGAGCAAAATCAAGACACTTTTACTTTCTATTTTTATACTTAACTTTCCTTCATCATCAATTCAAAATCACTACTTCCTAGAATATATGTTCCCTCGTACAATCTTGCCACATTTTCTGAAGAAATATGACAAAAACAAAAAATAAAAACGGTAAAATAACTTGGGGAACAAACGTTTCTTTCTTTGGGCTTTTGGGATCCTATGTTAGTCATATATTGATAATAGACATATTACATAAATTAAAGCACTGTGCACTTTTGATTATTAAACCCTTTAAGGACTTTGATCGTTTACCTGAATTTACTTAGCTCTGTAACCAAAGGTCAGCTATGAAATTGTGGTTGTTGTTTTTTTAATTCTATGCCAATTAGATATCTTTAATTTTAGCCTACTTTACAGGTTAGTTAAGCAATTTGTTTTATCTCTTAATGAAACCTAGAGACATTGTGGCATATCTCCTGGTCTGGAAGTGATAAGGCAACATGTAACTATAGTCATACTTAAATATACAACTTTATCTCGTTGAGACAATTTTATGCTGCTACCCCCATTTCACCGAATTCCACGGCACATGAGCTTTTTTTCAACTGTAACAGACCATTGAATTTGCTTGGACGCTGTGTTTAATATTATGGTCCTGCAGTGTTAATAACCATGAAAGAGTGTGTTTCTTCCTCATATCGCGATTAAAAATACTTTTTTTTCCCAGAATTATAAAGAAAACGCAAAAAAACAATAGTCAAGATTACAAACTGATCGGCTATGCTAGCGTCACGCTGTCAGTTTTCCCAAGAAAAATGCTCTACTAATGCTGAGTATGCGTTACCATAAAAGGTCACAACATGTCATAAAAAGTACAAATCCGCATGTGGGCTTAAGGATCTTACATAAAGAGGCAAGATTTTGAAGTGGAATGACGTTTACAATGAGATCGCATAAAAAATACGCAAATGTGGTCGGAACTAAATATTATTAACTCACCCTTTACGGCTACCAACCAAATTGAACCACAAAAATCCATTTGGTGAATACCAAGATAGACTAGAAAACAGATATCAAAATGATGTCAGAATTGAATGAGTTGATCTGGACATCGTAAGTGACACGGATTAGAAAGAGTTAATGCAATAAATCAAATCTCACACTAAGGAACGCATTAGTCAACGAATCGCACGTCCTACGTAATATGCACTATAGAATAGAGGCGTACTTTGATTGGATGAGGATGGGGTGACCTGAGGTTGAGACTTTTTAAAAACTGTAGGCAATAAACATCTATTAGAGCATTTAAAACTTACTATATGTTGCCTTTGAAAGTTTAATTGATGTATTATTCTAAAGCTAATATGTCTCACCGCAAAGACCCCTATCCGCGGCTTGCGCAATGCTGATTATACCGCTTACTACGCCCAAATAGTAGGGGTGGGCAAGTGACAACTTTTAAAAACCACGAGTGGATTCTATGGCCATTTTTGCTCCTGAAAAAGCATCTGGCAAGCTTTTTCACTGAAGAAAATTGTTTAAATTTTTGGGTTGGTCCATGGATTTTAAGTGTTGTACATAAAGTCAACGGGATTTGAGGTTAAATTATATTGCCAGTATTTGCCATATGACAACTAATGAAACATGTAACATGGCAACATGTGATAGGTATATTGCCTCCCTTGTAAAACCATATGTTTCCAAAATAACAAGTGCATGATTGTTAGAAATGTCTTTACCTTGCAGGGGGGCGTTGTAGTTACTTCATTAGCACAGATACAACTTTTGCCTACTGGTTTCAATTATTATAGAACAGAAATACACTCTTACACACAAGAGTTGCCTGATTACTATATATGTTAAAAATAGTACCACACATGCACATGCTGGTACGAAAACCACCCCAGTACCATTCACAGCATTAGCAAGTCATGTAACTGGTGGCAAGGCTGACCTCCAAACAATTAGGACTCCTTCAATTTCACTCACTCACAAGCTAGTGGTCTTGTTTGGTTGTTCTGTGCATGGAGTCCACTCAATCTACGAATAATACAAGGTACACCGGACAATTGCTACAGAAAGTTTTTTTTGCGAAACTAGTAGTAAAGTTTAGAAAACAAACATATCAAAAAGGGGTAGAGATAGTAGAAAACGGGAAGCCTGGCACGGACATGTTTATTTGTATTAATATTAACGTGGACGTATTTGCCCAAATTTCGACAAATGTGTGAAGATCATAAATGCATGTTTAGGGAAAAAATTTCAAATTCGGTTTTTATTGAACATGTTTTGCATGATATGCCCTTAAAAGTGTAGAATTGCAATTCATATATTAAAAGTGGAAAATGATGGTCGTCATTATTCAAGATGGTCGCAGTTTTCCCGCCAAATTTAATTTGGCATTTAAAAGACTTGTCAGACTACAATTCCGATGGGGGGACCTATTAGCAAAAATTATTACCTAGATGTAGTAATTAAAAAACCATTGGTCAAGTAGATAACAAAACATGTAGCTAGTGTGGGGGGGGGCATCAATATCTGAAGTGATGGGAGAGATGGCCTAGCAAAGGTTGATTGTGTGAAAAGTAGGATCCATCCAGATAAAATGTACCAAAAAATAGGATCATTTGGTTACACACGCTCAATAAAAATGGTTGGTCATCCGATATAATACTTTAAGGGGTGCCACGAGGGTAAACAAATTAGGAAGTGCCTCTCTTACAGCGTTCAAATGGCCTACGAAATTATAAAATTGCTGCCATGAAAAATTTGTTAAAATTGTGCGCGCATACTTGCAAATTTGACAAGCATGTAACATGCACATGGCTAGATATATTTGCCCCCCCCTTTTTGTAAAAACAATAGTTGTTCAAAACAATTACCAAAGTGCTATGGTCTAGAGTAAAGAAAAAATGTCTGACCTTGCAGAGAGCGTGTTGTTGTGTCACTCATTATAGCACAGCTACAAACTTTTTCCTACTGTGTTTTAAATTAGTTATAGTTAAAGTGTACATGTATACGTGTAATATTTAATTA